>VCJN01001815.1:0-12426 GCA_006384855.1 Tetraselmis striata
ACGGGACATAATTCCTATTAATGTGCGTGTGTCGGTTTTTAAAACCTGTGTACTGCCGGTTTTAACTTATGGGTGTGAAGTATGGGGCATGGATAGAACTAGCGGCGCAAATAAATTACAAACCGTACTCAATCAGTGCTTGCGTTGCCTCATTGGGGTAGGTAAAAACTCCCCTGGGGTGGCCACTGCACCGATGATGCGGGAATTGGATATTGCGCCCATAGAGGCTACGGCCGCTGCGGCACGGGCTCGGGCGTTCCTTAAAGCATCCGACTTGAATACATGTATAACCCATTTAGTAGATCAGCCAAGTCGGGCGCGCCCTAACACGTGGACGTCGGGGACTGTGCGGTGGTTAGATCGACTAGCTAGGGCGAACGTAGGGCTAGCTGAGGGGGCGCACCTTCCACTTGAGTGGAGGTCACTAGCCGCGCGCGATGCCGCTAAACTAGTAAAGGCATCGGTGTGGGCGCGTTACGAATCGTCGGTATCGTTAGCACGCAATAACACCTGGGGTATATATGTCCAGGCGTCCTATGCGTCAAACCCGTTGCCACAGTACGGTGTGGGTGTCCCCGCGGGGGTTGTGGCCGGGTTGCACATTATGATACAATTACGCACCCGAGTATTTCCCACTGCCCGCCGATTGGCCCGGATTCATGCCATGCCTGAGCGGTTCCTTGAACACTGCCCTGCATGTGGCGGAGGTGAATCTGAGACTATCGAACATATGTTGGTGGAGTGCCCGCGGTGGGGGTATCACCGTCATAATTTTGGGTTGTTAGTTCCGGAGTTCAGGGATTTTATTAGTAGTCAGGTTAGTGCGTCAACGCCTGAGGACTTAACTGCCTTTATTTTGGGCGGGGTCCCCCCCTCCCTTCACGGCGCCCTGGATTTTACTGGGAATGGGAAATTTTTCCAGCTATGGCGTCGGGCCCTCCCTCACATTGCCTTTTTTGTTGCACATGTATCGCACTCCCGAAATGCTTTGCTCCGCGGGTTGGGGCTTGCGCCAACTCGCATTACTCGAATGGGCCGACGCCCAAACGGGTAGGTGCGGACCTTTCGTGGTCAGTGCCGGGTATTTTGATGGCAGTGTTTTAGACGGTGATCAGACAGTGTTGGAAATTCGGTCACTGGCCTCCAATTAGTCTTGCGAAATGCTTCGGCAATTTGCTTGATGACTATAACGGAGCGTCGCCTACCCAGGGCTTTCCGTAACTGGATTGCTGCCTAAACGGCCGTCGTAGAGACGCTGCAAGGGTTTCACTGGTGCCAGTCCTGTCCCGGGGGCGGAAAAAAAAACCAGCTGGGAACTGCCCTTTTTGTAATTCACACCAGTAGCAGTAGTCATCCGGTAGTATCAGTACATTTTGTAACTCACCCCAGCACCGGTACGGGTACCAGTCCGGTACTCTGAACTGTGCGGGTTTACTCATCCATAGCATCACTCATCCACCCCGCCTCGTGCGGGATGCGGGCCGCTTTCATTAGGCGGCTTGCTGTGGACCTTTTAGTACTGCTTTTAGGCCTGTATGACACGGGACATGCTCTACCGGTAGACCGCTTTACAGCAGTGATTTCTACACGCACAGCGCGCCACGTCGAAAAAAGCAAATGGCGACTAGCCAATCACCATGTAGTATTTTCACTTTTCAGTTCCTTTTTGAGCCCTCAGAACGGGATGACACGGGAAAAGCTCTACCGGTCAAACTAGCCCCTAACCGCCCTACAGCTACCGTCGAGCGCATATTTTGACATATGTTCGTAAAGCGTTGACGAGTTTTCAAAACGCGGCATCGCCCGCCACCACGCACTCCCTCCGACGAGCACCACCTTCGACCTTCCCGAACTCGCAAATATGACCCGTGCTACAAGTGGACGGCGGTCCGCCGATGGCCGTCGTCGGCCGCGTTGCGACTGCCCGCATGCTCTGACGTGCGTAGTGGCTACGATCGGCCCGGAACGCTGCTGCTGGTCTCCGCCGCGACCATGGCCACAGAGGCTTGCCAACGGCGCCCTGCGCCAAGCGCATCGCCATAGTGGACGAGCTCCCAGCTCGTTTCGTTGGCCACGGCAACATAGGCAGGAAGATCAAGAACATGCGTACGAACACCCGCCGGCGCGCGCATGGACTAAAAAAGCTGTGAATTTCATATGTGAATACTTTGTAGCTCGTGCTGGTTGTGTGCATCATACGCAACACCGCAGGTGGGGCAGGGCGCAGAATATGTGCGAGCCCCTGCTAGCAGTAGTGCGCATCATTTCAGGCAGCATTGAAGGGCAGACATGGGGTTATTATAATGAACATTCCCAGCGGCGGCAGAACGGTGCCTTACATTATTGTTTGGGGGTAGCATTGGGAGCTATGCAAACTGGCGGGGGGGGGGGGGGGGGGGTCAGTCATCATGCCATTCATGATGCTCATGGATCCGCTCACGGAGAGCAGCCTTGTTGTCATCTGTTAGGAGTTGCGCGGCATCACTTCTCATTATGTTGGAAATGAGGTCGCACTTGCGCCTCTTCCCCTTCTCCACCTTCACGTTGTTTGGAGTGCCGAAGCTTCTGATCGTAGCGCATCCTCTTCTTCTTCTCATTGCTGGCTTTCGCCATCATGAGCTCCTTCTCAGGCGTGGACAGGGTGTTTTGTCGCCGCCCCGCTGTGAGGCTGCATGTTGTAGAGCGGTCTACCGGTGGAGCACGTCCCGTGTAATACGTACCTTAGCGGTGGATTTCTTACTGGCCTTTTTGTAACTCACACCAGCAGTCAGGTTCGGGTACCGACCCCGAGTCCGCGCACCACGAAGATACCCAGGTACCCGTACTTTTTTTTTTTTTCGCCCCCGGGACAGGACTGGCACCAGTGAAACCCTTGCAGCGTCTCTACGAGGGCCGTTTAGGCAGCAATCCAGTTACGGAAAGCCCTGGGTAGGCGACGCTCCGTTATAGTCATCAAGCAAATTGCCGAAGCATTTCGCAAGACTAATTGGAGGCCAGTGACGGAATTTTCCAACACTGTTGGATCACCGTCTAAAACACTGCCATCAAAATACCCGGCACTGACCACGAAAGGTCCGCCCTACCCGTTTGGGCGTCGGCCCATTCGAGTAATGCGAGTTGGGGCAAGCCCCAACCCGCGGAGCAAAGCATTTCGGGAGTGCGATACATGTGCAACAAAAAAGGCAATGTGAGGGAGGGCCCGACGCCATAGCTGGAAAAATTTCCCATTCCCAGTAAAATCCAGGGCGCCGTGAAGGGAGGGGGGGGACCCCGCCCAAATAAAGGCAGTTAAGTCCTCAGGCGTTGACGCACTAACCTGACTACTAATAAAATCCCTGAACTCCGGAACTAACAACCCAAATTATGACGGTGATACCCCCACCGCGGGCACTCCACCAACATATGTTCGATAGTCTCAGATTCACCTCCGCCACATGCAGGGCAGTGTTCAAGGAACCGCTCAGGCATGGCATGAATCCGGGCCAATCGGCGGGCAGTGGGAATACTCGGGTGCGTAATTGTATCATAATGTGCAGCCCGGCCACAACCCCCGCGGGGACACCCTCACCGTACTGTGGCAACGGGTTTGAAGCATAGGACGCCTGGACATATATACCCCAGGTGTTATTGCGTGCTAACGATACCGACGATTCGTAACGCGCCCACACCGATGCCTTTACTAGTTTAGCGGCATCGCGCGCGGCTAGTGACCTCCACTCAAGTGGAAGGTGCGCCCCCTCAGCTAGCCCTACGTTCGCCCTAGCTAGTCGATCTAACCACCGCACAGTCCCCGACGTCCACGTGTTAGGGCGCGCCCGACTTGGCTGATCTACTAAATGGGTTATACATGTATTCAAGTCGGATGCTTTAAGGAACGCCCGAGCCCGTGCCGCAGCGGCCGTAGCCTCTATGGGCGCAATATCCAATTCCCGCATCATCGGTGCAGTGGCCACCCCAGGGGAGTTTTTTACCTACCCCAATGAGGCAACGCAAGCACTGATTGAGTAACAGTTTTGTAATTTATTTTGCGCCGCTAGTTCTATCCATGCCCCATACTTCACACCCATAAGTTAAAACCGGCAGTACACAGGTTTTAAAAACCGACCACACGTACATTAATAGGGATTATGTCCCGTCCACCGACTAATACCGAATCGAGCGCCTGAATAGCGCGTTTACCCCTCTTAAACCCGGTCGTCTACTATGTGTTGCATACCTAAATCCGACTTAATGACCGTACCCAAGTACCTATATTCATTTACAACCGGTACCCGTTCCCCCCCCAAGCTGCCATCGGGCAGCTTGTTCGCGTAACGCGGTCTCGTCGGAATATCGGCCTAATGCCATCACCCCACACTTAAGTACCCCAAACCCCATAAAATGATCCTCCCGCCCACTGCGAGAAGTGGGCGAACATGGCATGCATGTTATCGAACGAGCCTGTGATACCAACAGCGTCGTCCGCGTATAACTGACCTGGCACCCTTAGTGGTTGCCTTGCCGCTAATGTGTCAGTGCACCCTGGTACATCACATCCTAGATGTTCTACCCCCATCGAATATATCGTTAATAAATATGTTAAATAGGATGGGGGAAGCGGGGCATCCCTGTCGGAGGCCACGCTCTATGGGTATGGGGTCTGATAGTGTTCCCGGGGCCACCCCTGTCTTGACCCGTACCATACTATCCCTGTATAAAGTTTTAATGAAGGTAAGCATATGACCCGAAACTCCTATGGCTTGTAGTTTTAGGAATAACAGCTCATGAGGTACGGTGTCATATGCCTTCCTAAAGTCAATAAAACCCGCGTACGTGGGTAGACCTGCCGCTTGGCGACGAGCCGCGATATCGAACAAGCTGGCGACTTGCATGGGGCCCTCCTCATTCCGCACAAAACCCGCTTGCCAACGGCGGATTATCCCTTTAGCTTGGCAGACGTCTTGCAAGCGTTGGGAAATGATGGTTATAAGGAGTTTCATAGCGGCACCCATAATCGAAATACCCCTATAATTGTCCATAACGGTCGCGTCGCCTTTCTTGGGCACCGATACTATGGCCGAGCTACGCCACTGCTGGGGGATATAGTTCTTAGTCCATATCCCGTTAATTAAGGCCAGCAATGCCTTGCCAAAATGGCTATTCGGGGCGTATATCGCCAATTTTAAAGCCTCTGCAGTGATCCCATCCTGCCCCTGGGCCTTATTATTTTTGAAACGCCTAAGAGCCCTTGACTAGATCCTCCCAGGTTATATGCCCATTAATCCCGTTTAGTGCGGGGGCAATGGGTGGGGATGTACCGTGTCGGTGTTCCCACGCCGCACGGTATATCGCAACCCGTTGTGCTAGGGGGTGGGGGTCACGCAGCAGCTCCCGATAGTGCCGCGCCCAGCACGCATTGATTTCGCCCGGCTCGGTATGAAGTACCCCCGATACCGGATCGCGTACTGGCTGGTCGTTCGCGCCCTCGAATGAACCCTGCCCCTTACGGAGAGAGCGCGTCCACTTCCAGAACTCCCGTCTCCCACCACCCTTCTTAAAATCCTGAACCGCTTTTAGCACGGCCCGCTCCCTCTGGCGGCGGCGGTTATTACGTACTAGTGTCCGGACCCTATGCCGTGCAGCAGCGTAATGTGCCGACGCTAGAGCGGCATCCCGAGGGCCCCCTAGTCCCCACCGGCACGCCATAAAGGCATGCGCCGACGATTAATCGCACCTAGGATAGACCGTTTGGAGCGGCGGCCCTAGGCCACGACGCCCTGGGCTTGGTAACAGCCCCTACCCCACGCGCCGCCGACCCGTACTATTACACCGCCGCCGGAAATAAGTAAGTCAACAGGGGATACTGCTTTACGGGTACTTACTATTAATACAGTACTACGGTTTTACCCGCCACCGGGACAGGACTGGCACACTGAAATATAACCCTTGCTGCAGCGCATCGACTGCGCTACACTACACTTCAGAAATGTCTGTGCTGCAAATTTACCGTAGTCGGCACTGCAAAAATCGAGTCCGAAGGCATTTCGAGAAGTGCACGTAGTGACGGATACTTCTTACCCACAACGCTTATATCGGAGTGCTTTGATTTCAAAGGCGGATAGGGTTTCCGTCAGATACACGTTGATCATACGTTGATGTCACGCAGTATGCGTTTCTGACTTACTCCGATACCGCGCGATTTACTGTGCCCGTGCCGTGTCCTAATTAGGAGACAAATTGTAACGGGTACCGGGTACTGCCGATCACGCGAACACGCATGCCGCTACGGGACATGTTATGTACTCGTACACTGCTGTACTTTGTACTGCGGGAGCCGACGGAGGAGCGAAGAACTGGCGACTGAGGCGGACGAGAACGAGTACAAGCCAAGCGAAGTACGAGTATGAGCATTGCAAGTGCGAGTACAAGTGAAGGCGAAGTACTGGTATGAGGACGACGAGGCGTCAGTACGAGCGACTACCAGGCGACTAGTAGTGCAGGACAGTATTACGAGTACCCACATGGGGTGCAACAGGACTTAGGCCGAATAGACGTCTAGCCATAGATAGTCCTAAAGCAGGAGCTGAGTCGAGGGCCCATTGGATCGTTATTCCACACGGCCAGGAATAATGAGCGGAGATTTGGGAAAAGGGATTCTTACAGTACCGGAATGCCGGTAACCTGGGTGACTTGCCCGGCGGTGGTTTTGCCGGCCTATTTATAGTCGCTGGTTTCCGTCATTCCGTGGCGCTGTGTACCGATCCAATTTCCGCCACTTGTGCTGCGTGTAAAAGACTTGTCCACTTCTACTAGACTCATACTAAAATCGACGTGTCCGGTCCTAATCCGCGGCCCGTCGCTATTTTAGTCATACACTACTAAGTACAGACACGGTTCCTAGCACCTTCGTCTGTCCGCAGCACAGTGATATAATATCTGAATACTATTGCTATAGCAAGTGCTATAGCATTTCTAGATAGTTCTAGTAGGCTCTAGTACCTACTACTAATACTCACTAAGGCAGCGCTCCATCTAACGCTTGGTATCATCATCCCCTAGCAGGTGACACCATAGCGTACGACAATCGCGCTCCTGCTGGTACGCAGGCGTAAGTACAGGTTACTCGCACCCCATGTGGGTACTCGTAATACTGTCCTGCACTACTAGTCGCCTGGTAGTCGCTCGTACTGACGCCTCGTCGTCCTCATACCAGTACTTCGCCTTCACTTGTACTCGCACTTGCAATGCTCATACTCGTACTTCGCTTGGCTTGTACTCGTTCTCGTCCGCCTCAGTCGCCAGTTCTTCGCTCCTCCGTCGGCCTCCCGCAGTACAAAGTACAGCAGTGTAGAGTACATAACAGGACATGTTGCACGAGCACGCGACCTTGTGTCACCTTGTGACGGGCACGCTACGTGTGCCCGGGCGTGGTCGTTCCAACGCCCGCGCCGCCGCCATCGCCCATGACCCATCGCCACAAGCCCTCCCCACCCCCACATCGCCCGCCCACCACCCACCATAGTCAAGCCGGAAGATAACCCGACACATTTAACATTTGCAACGTGGCATATCATATGAGCTCACTACCGTCCGTCAGTGTGCCACGCCCATAAAGGTCTAAATTAAGTATCGAAGTGAAGCATGGATATTCTAGAAAAGCCAGATAGCACCGTGAAAATAGTTTGTGTGTAATATTGCGTATGCGTGGCGGCGCGTTTGGGGGGGGGGGGGGGGGGGGGTCGCTGCGCGCCGCCGTTTTCTAGGCATCATCAACCGTTGCCTACTTACCAATAACGTCGATGATTAATCGCAGATCGCATACGGTGCTCAATGCGATAATTGTCGGTTGTGTTTCAACCGGCTAACGTGCGCTACGTGGGATCGCTCATGGTACCCATGAGCGATAAGGTTGACTGTGCGTTAGTATGCCATCGGTTGGCTACATAAGACTCGCCATAGCCGTGGCGTGGCGAATTTTTTAAATGAGAAATGGGGGGTTTGATGTCAATCGGGACTGTGCCGCTTTGGTACCTTGAATTTACCCCACACGTACACCTCCATGTACACGATTGAACAAAATAACCATCTAGCACATAGCACGCGAAGTGAAAATGGTAGGGTATTTGGATCCTACTGAGGCACCCCATGTCCTGACTGTCCAAGCACATATTTGGCAACCGACATGAACTAGAGTTTGCCAAAACATTTGAAGCGTAGTGTACCAGAACAACGACCCGTCAACCCTCGTCAGGAACAAGGCGATCCAGTTTACTCGCTCGTACCGTAAGTACCGTTTGTTACTGCTTCCACCCCGACAGTCGCTGTAGAGGACCTTCTGATTGCCTATTGTTTTGGTGATTTCCGATATCGCCTTCTGCTGCTAGCTCGTGTAAATAATAAGTACCGTAGCAAATATCATAAGTAGCGACTACTGTGCGTCATTACTCGAGTGTGATTTTTTTCCCGCCCGCCCCGGATAGGACTGGCAACAGTGACCCTCTAGCAGCGCGTCCCGACTACGGCCCGTTTATAGCGCGGCAGCGATTTCCAGTAGTTTGTAGCCTTGCGGATGACGAAAAGCCCGCCTGCCTGGGTCTTTTTATTTGCTTTATACATCGCGATCCGTCAGTACGAAACTGCTGCGCGGCGCTGGGTCCGCCAGTGCCCTGCTGGTTCCACTCGGAAAGCCTGCGTGCCGCGTATCCCCATACATGTAGGCAACGCTCCGTCGTACAGTATCAGGGCGCTCCGTCGTATCACGGCGCGCCGCCCGCGCCCGGTGTTTACAAAACCGCGGCGATATAGCACGCTTGTAGTCAGAGGTAAGCTTTTGATATCCGCGCTCGATCAAAAGCGTGGAGGATCCGTGGATGACACACTGCGAGGGTGTATCGTACATGTGTATATAATTATATATGTATCGTGGGAATATCTCCCCACATTCCCCACATATGTCGAGCTTCGAGCTGCTCATACCCGTGTCGTTGACGAGTGTGGGGACGGGGTGCTCCGAGGATATCTAGCGGGGCCGTTGGCCTTTGCCCTAAAGCAGTTGCTCCCCTCCAAGCGCTCTCCCGTTGCTCGTGCCGGCTGCTCGGCAGCTTGGGTTGGAAACGGCGTCCTGCGATGCGCTCGGCGGCCCCGACTTCCAAGCCATCCCAATTACTCGGACTTCCCCCATTCCCTGCGGAAAGTCCAGGAGACCCCGAGCCACCGCATCCATACGGTCGCTTCACAAAGCTGTTGCGCCTATTGCGTGCAAGCGGCCCCCCCTGACAGTAATCGCTTCCGGGCCGCCTCTTACGCGCTTCGGACGGCGTTCCTCGGTGACTGATCCTCCAAGTACGGGTCGCCTTGCTTGGTGGAAGTCCGTGAGCATTTCCCATAGTACTACGATTCCATGTTCCGCGTTGCGATGCCACCCATTCGGCCTTCCGGCGGCTTGTGTCCTCTCTCTGGGCGAGCCCTCCCGGTGTGCTTTTTGCTCCTTCTTCGGTACAAGGCATGCTGGCCCCGTTTTGACGCTATTGGCGTGATGGAGTTCACTCCTTCGGCTTGGAAGGTCGCGTACGATGATACATGTGCTCGCGCGCATGCACGTTTACCTCTAGGGGCGACTCCAATCACGCCGCACACGAGTGGGCCGCACATGGCCTTTCCGACGTTGCCACGACGTTTAAGCCCACCCTAGGCGGTGGGTGTCCAGATAATCACGGACCCGTCGGTGCTTGTTTTCTTTCCGGAAGGGCAGCGACGGCCGGCCAGCACGATGTTGGGCGTTGTGGATATGGTGGTATCCGTGGGAACACGGTTGCTATCGTGTTTTCATGCTTAAATCTTTCTTGTGCTCGCAACCTTTCACAATTGCTTTTAGTTATGCTTTTAGTGCGCATATGTTAAAGCACTACTAATGTATGTAGTTAAAAATCCCATCCCCTTACTAGTACCGGTGGGTGTAGTAATTGGCATATTGTTGGTTGACCACTAAATGATATGACACTATTAGTTATGGGTCATACCATGGTATTCGTGGTTCCCACAACGATTGGATAGTATAGCATGTCCTAAAAGCAACTTTGCTTGGGCGGTGGAGAGCAACAAGTCGTCACGTTGTAATTCAATTTCAATTTCAATTAAAGGGCTACGTGCGGAATCGCGTCAGCCCGCGTACCGTTGATTTGCCCCATTATCATTTTGTTCTGTGCATGATGTTGAACGTGTGCTATTGGCAATCATGTCTATGTAGGATAGGCAGTTTGATGGGGCAAACTGCGGCTTTACCTCCGCGAGCTGCACGACGTGCTCCGCATGAAGGACTCGTGGCGCGGTCGCGTCAAGATGACGCACCAACTGCGACGTGACCTCGAGTAGCAGGCCGCAGCCCCTACGCACAGCAACGGCCGCTCCAACATCCACAAGCCCATCGAGACCGTCTAAATGCACGTCGATAGCCCTGGCTACAGGTGGGGGGGCGTCCTTAACGAGACCACCGAGGCGCACGGATTATGGTACAACAGCGACCGCGAGCCGCGAGTCACCTACAAGTAAGGAGCTCAAGGCTGTCCGGTACGCCGTGCTCACCTTCCTCTTCGAGCTGCGAGGTTGACATGTGCTGCTCCACGAGGACACCATGGAGGTGGCCTACATCTCGCCAACCTCACCTCCCGTTCCCCTCTACTCGTGACCGAGCTACGGAACCAGTGGTTCATCCTCGACACCAATGATATCTCCATTCGTGCGCGCTACATCAAGACCACGGCGAACATCCAGGTTGACCGCCTCAGTCGCGCGAGATCGACCACGACGACTGGGCGCTCAACCTACGCCATTTCAATCACCTCGACAATATCTGGGGTCGCCACACCATCGACCGCTTCGCTAATAAAATGGAGAACGCGCGGCTCCCGCGCTACAGCTCCCGATGGCGCGACCCATGCAGTGCACTGGTTGCCTGCGGCTTTTCGACAGCGCGTGGCGTCGCGAGCACAACTAATGCAACCCTCCATGGGGCCTCATTGACGATCTCGTCATCAAAGTCCACACCCCCGGCGCGGCAGCCGCCGGTATCGTGTCCTACTAGCCCGACCCGAGCTGGCACTAGCGCCTCTCGGAGATGGCGTCTCAGATGGTTGTGCTACAGTCCTCCCCGGACCTCTTTGAGCCCGGCCGACTCGGCATGCGCGACGGCGTCGGTCCCCCCAAGTGGCCCGTGGTCGCCTTTCGCGCCCCCCCCCCCCCCCCCCCCCCCGAGCCCGGTGCCCGGCCCTGGCTTCTTGACTGCCCCTCATCTGCCCCTCGGGCCGGCCGGCGTCCTCCTGCGTCGTGCCCCAAGATCGAGCTTGGGAAACTACACATCCCCTCCCTTTCAAACTTAATGTTTACTACTAGCGGTAGTACTTGATTGGGGTTTCCTTCCGCATGGTGCGCACTGCGCACGTTCGCATTCGACACGCCAATCCACGTGGCACGCATGCGACGCGCGCAGCGACACATCTTACAAGCACGAGCACGGACCGCTGTACTACGGGCGTGCTACATGATGATGCATCACCCAAATTAAACATAGAAATGTGCCGTGACAACGAGCAGGGTCAACTCCAACACATCCTTGTTAATCGATCCCGCTCGACATGGAAGTATCTATAAAAACTAGCGGCCTCTCTGCTGTCCCCATCTTCCATCTTTGCGCCCCGTCTACCATGTGGCGAGCCGCGTCCCCCCCCCCCCCCCCCCCCCCCCCCCCCCCGCGCCTCTCATACACCCCTCCACATAAGTTTGGGTTTTGCAGTTTTGTTCGACATGCGCATGTCATGTAGAAAATACGGTGTGGGCAATTGCATGCAAGTGACAAAGGGCGAGGTCGACTTGGGAAAAAATGGGGGCGCGCTCTAGGCCTAACCGTGCGACAGGGCATGCGTCGTTCTGCGCCCCTCGAGAATTGGCAAATCAGTGCGTGTGAAACTTGCACTGGAAAATAACAAGTTGCGCCATCCCTTCGTACGCATACATCCAACGCGCAAATCCACGCCGTACTGGCATGCTGCCATCTTTAGTGTAAGGTTCACCTACAACATGTGTGGGGCACCAAGATTAGGTCACTAAGGGTATTGCACAAGCCCTAAATTACAGTTTCACCGCTACATGGCGTGATGTTCGGCCAAAAATGGTGCTGTTATTGTTGCCTACTCACGCATGAAAGGCTTATTGAGCCCTCCTTGGCTTAGGCGAGAGCGCATCAATGGGGGTCACGTGCACGCATGGCAATTGCGCCGAATCACAAGTAGAATGCCACATAGCAGCGCGCTATTAAATGCTTGAATATCAGCAAAAATAATATGTTGAAAACAACACAATGTTGTTGGCCATCGAGGACATGGCTAGAGAGGGAGCATGTGGCAAGTTTGCGCCGCCCGTGTGCATCTACATTCATACACTGTCACACAAATG
>VCJN01001816.1:0-19748 GCA_006384855.1 Tetraselmis striata
CGCCGTGAGATGGCGCACCGCTTCACGCGTATGACAGAACACCAGGGCGCTCTTGCTGTCGGCCTCCAGCAGCGTGTTGATGATGGCGTGTTCCCGCTCGTGGCGACGCACGATCATCATCTGGTAATCGATGTCGGCATGCTGCTCGGTGGGCGCGGTTGTCGCGACGCGCACCGCATTGGTCTGCACCCTTTTGGCCAGTTCGGCGATACCGTGCCGTACGGTTGCCGAGAACAGCAAGCGTCCGCCGCTCTCTTGGCGATGCGCCGAGGATGAATTCCAGGTCGTCGCGAAACCCGAGATCCAGCATTTCGTCGGCTTCATCGAGCACCACCGCGCGAATGGCGCTGAGGTCCAGCGCTCCGCGCGTGATGTGGTCGCGCAGGCGGCCCGGCGTGCCGACGACAAGATGCGCGCCACGGTCGAGCGCACGGCGTTCGTTGCGGATATCCATACCGCCCACGCAGGTCGCGATCCTGATTTGCGTCTCCGCGTAGACCCAGTCGAGCTCGCGTTTCACCTGAATGGCGAGCTCGCGCGTCGGAGCGATGATCAGCCCTAGCGGCGCGCCCGCCGTGTCGAAGCATGACGCGTCGCCAAGCAGTGTCGGCGCGATTGCAATGCCGAAGGCAACCGTCTTGCCCGATCCTGTCTGCGCCGAGACGAGAAGGTCGGCTTCGCCATACTCCTCGTTCGTCATCGCCAATTGAACCGGCGTCAGTTGACTGTAGCCCTTCGTCGCGAGGGCGGAAGCGAGAGCCGGATGTATGGCGGCGGTCGGGGATGCGTGGGGGGCGTCGGTTTTCGGCGTCATGGATACCATCTTAATGGGGAAGGCAGCCGAATATCATAGCGCATGCGCTTTGGGCAGCGTTAGTTTTCCAGGCTCTCCCGATTGGCCGGTTGATCCGACGCCAAAACACCTCGCCCCCGCCCCTCCGCTCGGCCAGAAGCGGTCGTTCACACGTCCAACACCACGGCGGCGACCGTGTGCGCGATGGCGACGCGGGCAGGAATCGGGACACGGTCGCTCCCGGTCTTGACCATGAGGTTCCAGGCCGCAAGAAGAACTGCGGCCGTGAGGGACGAGAGCAAGCGCGAGATCGTGATCCACACCTCGCGCCTGGCGACCTTGCTGTGCTGCGGTCTTGCTCGCGGAGGGGCGCGCGGCAATCCAAGGAATTTTCCACGTATCTGGCGGCGTGCGTTTACCGCGAGCCGGTCGGGTTTGTCCGGCGTGACAGTCTGTCCTGCTTATACGGTCACGGTCCGCGCGGTCGGCGTTGATGCGCGCCTGATCGCGCGTCGCATTGAACGCCATGATGCGCGTCCTGAGCGAGAGGACCGCTGGGTCGGCGACGCTGCTTTCCAGGGACACGGAGGGGTGCCTGCTGGGCACCCCTCCTGATGTGTTCGAGCCTCAGGAGATCAGAAGCTTCCGACATGGGCCGTGCATTTCACACCAAAGATGCCAGGCTCGTCGAACGCAACCGATGCGTCCTCGTTGAAGCCCACATTGATCGGCTGAACGCCGCCGTCATTCCGGGAAGACGTATGATCGAGAAAGCGGGTAACAGTCTCGAAAACATACGAATCTCTCCCTCAGAATGAGAAGCGTATGCCGGTGACAAAGGAGAGGTTGTCGATTTCTTCCCCCTCGTCCCGTGCGAAATCAGCCGTCTCGCCGAGCTTGCGCTCCCAACTGATGCCGATATATGGCGCGAACCTTCGCTCGATTTCGTAGCGGAGACGAAGCCCGAGCTCGACATCGTTGATGCCGGAGCCGATGCCCCGCTCCCGTACGCTTTGGACTGCAAGGTTGACCTCGGCCGTTGGTTGCAGGATCAGCTTCTGAGTGATCAGGAGGTCGTATTCGGCCCCGAAGCGGGCCGAAACCTCGCCTTCGTTGCTGACAAAGGCGGACGCACCGACTTCGAACCAGTAGGGCGCCAGTCCCTGCAGTGAGAAGACGCCGAACCCCCTTTCCGGGCCGGGTTCGATGTCATAGCGCACCCCCACCTGCGCATCGAAGAAATTCGAAATCCGCCGGCTGTAGAGCAACTGGAATTCTCCCTTTTCCAGTCGCCCGTCCGTCGGCTTTTCGCCCTCCGTCTTTAGCCAGGCCTTGTGGTCGTCGGTCCCGATCCATCCTTGGGCGTCCCAGTTGAAGCTACCTCCTCCGTCGTTTTGCCCGGTATTCGAACTGCTCGGCCTGAAAGAAGGTGAACATCTGACCGGGCTCTGCGGAGGCGACCGGAGCGAACAGAAAGAGAGCAGGAAGAATGCCGGTAATAAACGCGTATCTCTTTCGAGAATTGTATCGCTCGATTATCGTTTTCATCTTTCTGCCTCACGCGCTTTCAGGCTCGACGATGAAACGCGTCATCATCCCAGCTTCCATGTGATAGATCAGGTGGCAGTGAAACGGCCAATCGCCCGGCTCGTTCGCGGTCAACACCGCAGAAACGGTCTTGCCGGGAGGCACCATGACGACGTGTTTGCGCGGCTTGCGGTCGGTCTGGCCGTTCTCCAGTTCGACAAACATGCCGTGCAGGTGCATGGGGTGCGCCATCATCGTCGTGTTGACGAAGGTCAAGCGCACCCGGTCCCCATAGGCCACACGGATTGGTTCGTCCTTTCCGAAGGGACGGTCGTTCAGGGTCCATATGTACCGTTCCATGATGCCGGTCAGCCGCACTTCGATCTCGTGGTTCGGCTCACGAGTGTCCGGGTTCGGCGTCGACGCTTTCAGGTCGGCATAGTTCAAAGCCTTCCTCCCCAGCGGTGTGCCTGCATCGGCCCAGCCGGAGGGGCGGCGTTCTTCGCCCTCGCCTGCCGCCCCGGCATGGCCCATGGCGCCACCGGACATCGCACCGCCAGTCATCGAGCCGTGGTCCATCCCGGCCATCGCACCGTGATCCATGCCCCCCATCATGGCGCCGCCGGACATGGCACCGCCGGTCATCGAGCCGTGGTCCATCCCCGCCATCGAACCGTGGTCCATGCCCATGTCCGCCATGCTGAGGATCGTGCGAGGTCGCTGCTCGGGAATTGCGGCGTGCATCCCCTCACGTGGCGCCAAGGTTGCCCGCGCATAGCCCGAACGATCGGTCGGCTCTGCGAAGATCGTGAAGGCCTTGTCATCGCGTGGATGCACGATGACGTCATATGTCTCGCCGACGCCGACGCGGAACTCGTCGACACGAACCGGCTGCACGTTCTGCCCGTCGGCCGAGAACACGGTCATGGCAAGTCCCGGTATACGGACGTCGAACAAGCTCATCGCCGATGCGTTGATGAACCGCAGGCGGATACGCTCGCCAGGATTGAACAGGGCGGTCCAGTTGTCTTTCGGTCCGCGGCCGTTGATCAGGAAGGCGTATCCGGTGACGTCCGCGAGATCGGTCGGGTCCATCCGCATGCCGCCCCAGGCGAGGCGATCCTTCAAAGCGGTATTGAACCCGTCGCGGTTCGTATCTCGGAAGAAGTCGATAAGGGTTCTTTTCCCGTAGTTGTAGTAGCCGGAATCGGCCTTCAGATTGGACAGCACGCGCTTCGGGTCTTCCTGCGTGTGGTCCGATAGGACCACGACGTAGTCGCGGTCCGCGCGGACCGGCTCGCGGCCGGACGGCTCGATGACGATGGCGCCGTACATTCCCAGCTGCTCCTGCATCGCGGAGTGACTGTGGTACCAGTAGGTGCCGGCTTGACGCAGCTTGAAGCGGTACGTGTATGTCTCACCCGGCTGGATGGCGACATAGCCGTTGAAGCCGGGTGCGCCGTCCATGACGCCTTCGATGAGGAGGCCGTGCCAGTGGATGGACGTGGGCACTTTCAGACGATTGGTCGCATAGACCACGACCTCGTCGCCCTCGCGCCAGCGCATTGTCGGCGCTGGCACGGACCCTCCCATCAGGATGGCATTGCTGCCAATACCGTCGATGGCGATGCGATCTGCATCGACGTTCAGGGTGTACTCCTTCGTCGAAGACGCGAAGCTGCGGCGGCCGGGGTAGACGGCGAGGGTGCCGGCTACGCCTGCCGCTCCGGCGAGCTTGAGCACATTCCGTCGCGAGATTTCGGTAAATCGCTTTGTCATAGTGTGTTCCACCGCCATCATTTCGCGAACTTGATGGGGCCGACCATGCCGGCCTCGTAGTGACCCGGGATGTTGCAAGCGAATTCGAGCTTGGTCGGCTTCGTGAACTTCCAGGTCAATTGCCCCTTCTTGCCTGGCTCGACCAGAATGCTGTTGGGGTCGTCGTGTTTCATGTCTTCCATTTTCATGCCGCTCATCTTGGAATGGTCCATCGTCGACATGTCCTGGTTCATGCCCATCGGCGTCAGCATGCCGTTCTCCATCATCCTCGCCATTTCATCCTGATGATCGGCTTGCATGGCCGGCGTACCGATATTGAACTCGTGAAGAAGCTCGCCTTTGTTGACGAGGACAAAACGGATGATCTCACCCGGCTTCACGGTCAGGCTTTCGGGCGTAAAAAGATTGTCGCGCATGGTGATCGTCACCGTGCGCGTTGCTTGCGAGGCCTTGGCGGGCTCGCCGAACGGCAGGCCGTGACCGGGAGATGCGAAAGCGGCGTTTGAGACCGCGATAACCGTGAAGCCGGCGAGAAGAGAAATGCGGAGAAGATTCGGGAGCATTTTCGACATTTTGGGAATCCTGATTGTCACATTCATGAGAGTGTCGAGGCTGTTTGAGAACACAGACCTCCAGTGGCCGTGAGAACATCTCCGGCGGCGCGACAAGCGGATTGGAAGGGAGACGGGGCGTGCGATGGCGCACTTGCGAACCTGCTGCGCCGGAACCGGCACAGACCTAAGTCAGCAGGAACGTAAGGGTCTCGAAGTCCGTATCCCGGCCGAGCAGGGCAGCCGCGCGGAGATTAAGCGCGCGCGCGGGGAGGCCGGAAAAGACCGTCCGGCGCGTTCGAGCCAGCGAACACGTCAACAGGAACGAACAGTCGCACAACAGAAAAGTCGATGACGACGGCTTCCGCAGTGGCGGCGACGACAACAGTCGGAGAGCAGGAAATGACGCAGCAGTTTCCAAAGGCCGCGTTTTTCGCGGGGTGCCCTTGGTCCTGCTGTGCAGCGCTTTCGGCACAATCCGCGGGCTGCGAGAGTCCGGCGTCACAGGAAGCCTCGATAAACGAGATCACTTCAAGCGGGCGATCATACGCTTCGGGCGCCGGCATGGTGTGGCCGACACCAATGCTTACCATGAGAAATGCAACAGCAACGAAGCCGCTGAAAAAACGCCGAAAATTGGCGCTGATGTAAAACAGATTTCTCATGATCGCTACGTAACATTCCGCTGTTTCGCGGACAATGGATTTGTTGCGGAATGCGGGCGCTGCGGCATTGTGCCGCTATGAGGGCTTGGCAATTTTCACCTGGGTCCGCGGTCAGGAGCGCTCAAAACAGGGCTCCGCCTTCTTTTGCACGCCGTTTCGCACGGGCGCGACGGCGGGAGGCGTTGCTACCCCATCCGTTGGTGCGCGACACGACGCGTTGCGGAATTCAGGCTGAAAGAGCTGGACCTTTTCCCCTCCCCAACTTTCCAGCGCTTACCTGCCGGCTTCTGCCGTCAGCGGCTCAATTCGCGGCGAGCAAAACCACGCCGGCGGTGACGGCGGCGGCGGCGAACACCCGGCTTTTCCAAGGACGCTCCCCGAAGATCAGGACACCGATCCCTGCCGCGACCACGACGCTGACCTCGCGGACCGCTGAAACGGCGCCGAGCGGTGCCAGAAGATTTGCATAGATCACCAGCGCATAGGCGCTGACTGCGCTGACGCCGGCAAGAAGCGTGTAGGTCGCGATCGGCCGCGCCAGTGGCCGCAATTGCCCCCAGCGCCGGCGGGCGACAACCGCGACCACCAGAGCCTCCGACACGAAGAGCCAGCCGGTATAACCGAATGCGCTTTCCGACAGCCGCACGCCGATACCGTCGACGAGACTGTAGCTTGCGATCACCACGCCGGTGGACACCGCTGCCGCAAGCGCTGCCGGCTGCGCCGTCGGCGCGCGTCGTCCGACGAAGGACAAGAGCGCGATGCCGCCGGAGATCAACGCAATACCGGCGGCGGCCGGGAGCGACAGAAGTTCGCCGGCAAAGAGAAAGGCGCCGATGCTGACCAGCAGCGGAGAAAGGCCGCGCGCGATCGGGTAGACCTGCGATAGGTCGCCGATCCGGTAGGCCAGGAACAGCAGGATGTAATAAAGGTAGTGCAGCGCCGCCGAGGCAGCGATATAGGGCCAGCTTTCCGGCGCTGGCGCCGGCGCGACGGCGATCATTGCCGCGCCGACAATCGTATGCGCAATGGCGACGCAGGCGAGGATCAGGGCCCGGTCGCTGCCGGCCTTGACCATGGCGTTCCAGGCGGCATGAAGAACCGCGGCGGTGAGAACGAGCGCAAGCGCGAAAGAGGACACTCCTTGCGCCTCAGCAAACGGCGCGGATGGCGTCGCGCACGATGTCGAGCGCCCGGTCGAGCTCCGCGCGCGCAATCGTCAGCGGCGGTGACAGCGTCAAGACGCAGCCCTGCGAGATCTTGAAACTGAGGCCGGCGTCGAGGCAGCGGTAGTAGATCGCTTCCGCAAGATCGTTGCCCGGTGTGCGTTCCGCCCGGTCGGTGACGATTTCCACGCCGAACATCAGCCCCCTGCCCCGGATGTCGCCGACGATCGGGTTGCCCGCCAGATCCTCGTGAAGCCGTGTCATCGCATGGGCGCCGAGCTTTGCGGAGCGCTCCACAAGCCCCTCATCCTCGATGATTTCAAGCGTCGTCAGGGCCGCACGCGCGGTCACCGGGTTTTTTTCATGGGTGTAGTGGCCTATGGCATAGTCGCCTGCGACATTCAGGTCGGAATTCGCAATCACCGCGGCAATCGGCAGGATGCCGCCGCCGAGCGCCTTTCCCAGCACCAGGATATCGGGAACGACCTCGTCGTGTTCGCAGGCGAAATAGCGCCCTGTCTTGCCGAGCCCTGTCGGGATCTCGTCGAAGATGAGCAGCACGCCGCGCCGGGTACAGGCCTCTGCGCACCGCCTTCCAGAAGCCCGGAGGCGGAACATAGGGAACGGCGCGCATCGGCTCGGCGATCACCGCCGCGACATCGCCCTCGCGCTCCAGCACGTAGTCGACCATCCTCGCGCAGGCGAGACCGCAGGTCTCGGGCCCGGCGTGATTGTAGGGACAGCGGAAGCAGGCGAAGGGCGCGACATGTTCTGCGCCCGGAAGCAACGGTCCGGCGATGCCGGAGCGGAACGTGTGCTCTCCGCCTACGCTCGCGGCACCGAACCCCGCTCCGTGAAACGCATCCCAGAAAGAGACCGTCTTGAACCGTCCGGTCGCGGCGCGGGCGATCTTGAGCGCGACCTCGTTGGCGTCCGATCCGCCGGTGGTGAACAGGCAGCGTGAAAGGCCGCCCGGCGCGATGCTTGCGAGCTTTTCAGCAAGCTCCACCGCGGGCTCGCAGGTGAAGCGGCGCGGCGCGAAGGGAAGCGCGTCCATCTGCGCCTTGATTGCCGCCTTCAGCCGGGATGGCCATAGCCGATGTGATGGACGCTGTTGCCGTGAAAATCCATGAAACGACGGCCGGCCATATCCTCGATCCAGATGCCTTCGGCCCTGGCAATCGCCGACAGGCATGGCGACGACAGGCTTTGATGGAGAAACGCCTCCGCGTCGCGCTCAAGCAGCGCATCCGTGGCGTCGTGCCGGCTGGCCGCCCGCCAGGCCGCGCGCGCGGCGGAAGTGTTGGCCTCGCCTTCGGTATGCGCCCGTTTCGCAACCGCACCACTATCTGCGCTGTCGTGGTTCGCCGCCATCGCGCTATTCCCCTCGCAATCGATTCACTCAACAGAAACGGTCCTCGCGACGCCGTGACGCCGCGAGGACCGGGACCAGGCGCCAGGCGCGGCCGCTCCTCACCAGGGAAGGGAGAAGGTCTTGATGTTGGTATAGCTCTTCATCGCCTCGATCACGCCTTCCTTGTAGCCAAGGCCGCTGTCCTTGATTCCGCCGAACGGCGACATCTCGATCCGGTAGCCCGGAACCTCCCAGATGTTCACTGTGCCGACATTGAGCCCCTTCACATAGGCCGTCGCCCGGTCCATCCGGTTGGTGCAAACGCCAGACGACAGGCCGAAGGCGGTGGAGTTGGAAATCGCCATCATGTCCGCGTCGTCGCCCGGGACGCGCACGACCGGAATGACGGGTCCGAAGGTTTCCTCCAGCACCAGCTCGCTGCCGTGGCGCACGTGATCGACGACGATCGGCGGCAGCAGCGCGCCCTCGCGGCCCGGATGATAGAGCACCTTTGCCCCCTCCTCGGCCGCCTTGGCGACGCGCGCGTCGAACATTTCCGCGGCCCCGGCATGAACCACAGTGCCGAGATCGGTGTCCGGGTCCATCGGATCGCCGAAGACGATCTTGCGCGCCCGCTCCTCGATCATCTCAACCAGCCGGTCTGCGATCTTCTCCTGGGCGAGAATGCGTTTCACGGCCGTGCAGCGCTGGCCGGAATTCTTGGTCGCGCCGGCGACCGCCAGGTCGGCGGCCTTGGCCAGATCCTCTTCGCCCAGATCGTCGAGCACGATCAGCGGATCGTTGCCGCCAAGCTCCAGCACCGTGCGCTTGTAGCCGGCGGTCTCGGCGATCATCTTGCCGACCGGCACGCCGCCGGTGAAGGTCACCAGCTCGATCTCCGGATTGGTGATCATCTCCGCGCCGATATCCTTGGGCAGGCCCGTCACCACGGAGAGCATTTCCGGCGGCAGGCCCGCGTCATAGAGCACGTCGGCCAGCATCAGCGCGGTCATCGGCGTCAGTTCCGTCGGCTTGACGACAATGCAATTGTTGGTCGCAACCGCCGGTGCCACCTTGTGCGCCACCATGTTGAGCGGATGGTTGAAGGGCGTGATCGCGGAAATCGCATTGAGCGGCTCGCGGGTGGTAAAAATCTTGCGCGCCTTGCCGTGCGGGGTCAGGTCGCAGGAAAACACCTCCCCGTCGTCGATGATGCACATCTGCGCCGACAGGGTGAACACGTCATAGGCCCGTCCGACCTCGTAGAAGGCGTCCTTCTGGGAAATGCCGAGTTCGAGCGTGATCGTCTTCGCAATCTCCGCCTTGCGCTCGACCAGGAGCTCTGCGGCGCGAAACAGGATCTGCTGGCGTTCATAGCGCGTCAGCGTCGGCTTATAGGCCGCGGCGATGGCGAAGGCCTCGCGGGCATGGGCGGCCTGACCCGCCGGCACCGTGCCGATCACGGCGTCGGTATAGGGATAGCGCACCTCGATCACGCCGTCGGCGTCGACCTTGCGGCCGGCGATGCGCATCGGTTCGTGGCGCAGCGCAAGGCCGCGTTCGCTCTTGTTCATATCCGTCACTCCCTGAAGCACCCTGCGGCCCGGCCGGTTCGTCCGAGGTCACGCAAGCTGCGCGCGCACTAGAGGATCGGCTGCCTTCGCATCGTGCGTTGACGCCAAGGCAGCCCCGTGTCGCGCGGCGGCCTAGCTGGCCGCGGCCATTGCTGCGATCTGAAGGGCGTCGAAGTTGCGCAGCTCCGGCGCTGCGCCAAGGTCCGACACCACCCGGTTGACAATGAAAGGCACCGCCTGCTCGGTCAAACCGCCATGGCTGCGCAAGGGTTCCTTGAGCGCCGACAGGTCGTGGCGCGACGCGCTGGTGCCGAGCGTCTTGTTCTCCGACGAGATCAGCACCAGATCGCCGATCCGGTCCGCAGGCAGTTCGAACCGCCGGCAGGCCTCGTCCCGGTCGACCACGAGATCGATGCCCTCGATCGCCGACAGCCGCGCGATCAGGTCGGCGACATCCGCGCCTTCGGGCAGATAGGTGGTGGCGAAGGAGCCGAGCGCGCCGTGATGCACCACGTAGGGATCGGTGATCGGCAGGATCACCCGCGCCGCAGCCTCGCCCAGCCAGTCGTCCAGCAGGTCCTGCAGATAGATCACGTCCGGTTTGCCGTCGGCCGTGTGCTTCGGCTTCATGCCGTGGTCGGCGGTGACGACGATGGCGGCACCCATCGCGTCCAGCTCGGTCAAATAGCGGTCGAACATCTCGTAGAAGGCGTTGGCCTGCGGCTCGCCCGGCGCATATTTGTGCTGCACGTAGTCGGTCGTGGTCAGATACATCACGTCCGGCTTGAACTCCGCGAGAAGCTTGACCCCGGCGGCAAAGACGAATTCGGAGAGTTCCGCCGAATAGACTTCCGGAACCTCGCGCCCAAGCCACGCGCTGGCATTGTCGATGCCGTGCTCGGCCTTGGTCGTGGTGTCGGACTTTTCCGAGGAAAAGCAGATCGCGCGGCCTTCGTCGAAGGCCAAGCCATGGCCCAGCAGCGCGCGCAGCTTGTCCTTTGCGGTCACCACCGCGACCCGGCAGCCGGCATCGTAGAAGCCCTTGAACACCGTCGGCGCGCGGAGGAACCGCGGGTCGTTCATCATCACCTCTTCGCCCGTGTCCGGATCGAACAGATAATTGCCGCAGATGCCGTGCACCGCAGGCGGACGGCCGGTTGCGATCGACAGATTGTTCGGGTTGGTGAAGCTCGGGATGACGGAATGGGCGGTGCGCACGGTTCCGGTCTCGCGGATGCGCTTCAGCGTCGGCATCAGGCCGGCATCGATGGCGGCATCCAGATAGGCCGGTTCGCAACCGTCGAGACAAATGGCGATCGCCGGCACATTCGGGCGCGGATAGGCGCGGTCGTTGACCTGGATGGGGAATTTTGACATCTGGTTCATGGAAACGCTTGTGCTTTCTTGTGATTGGGAGAACTGGGATCAGGCGACGAGCTTGGTGCGCTCTTCCAGCGCGATGCGCGGCGGCACGGCGCTCTTGACGCCCATTTCCTCAAGGCTTTCGGCGACGGCCGCCACCACCCGGCGCATCACGTCCGGGGTCCATCCGGCCGATGCAGCCGACGCGGAAACTGTCCACCACCGTCAGCTTGCCCGGATAGATGACGAAGCCCTTGGCCTTCATCCTTGCGTAGAAGTCCTGGAAGCCGAAGGCGGGATCATCGGGATTGAAGAAGGTGACGATGATCGGCGACAGCCAACGGTCCTTGAGCAGCGTCTCGAACCCGAGCTCGCGCATCCCGGAAACGAGCGTGTCGCGGTTGGCGGTGTAGCGGGCGAGCCGCGCGGCGACGCCGCCTTCCTCGCGATGCTGGCGCAGCGCCTCCACGAAGGCGGCGACCACATGGGTCGGCGGCGTATAGCGCCACTGGCCGGTCTTTTCCATATGCGCCCACTGGGCATGCACGTCGAGACTGAGCGACTGGCTGACGCCCTTGGCCGCCTCGAGCGCCGACTTGCGCGCAATGATGAAGCCGAAGCCCGGAACGCCCTCGATGCATTTGTTGGCCGAGGAGACCATTGCCTCGAAGGCGATCTCGCCGACTTCCAGCGGCACGGCGCCGAAGGCGCTCATGCTGTCGACCAGGAGCTTGCGGCCGTGCGCGGCGACCGTGTCGGCAATTTCCTTCAGCGGATTGAGAATGCCCGAACTGGTCTCGCAATGAACGATGACGACGTGGGTGATCGCCGGGTCCTGCTGCAATGCCTTTGCGACCTCCTCGCCGCGCGGCGGCAGATAGTCGCCCTTGTCGATCTCGGCGAAATCCCGTCCCAGATACTGGAGCGTCTGGACGATCCGCTTGCCATAGGCGCCCATTGCTCAGGACCAGCGCCTTGCCGTCGCGCGGCAGGAAGCTGCCGAGCATGGCCTCGACCGAAAAGGTACCGCTGCCCTGCATCGGCACGCAGTCGTAGTCATCGCCGCCGGGGCCGACCAGAGACAGAAGCTCTTTGCGCATCTGCGCTGTCATGGCGCGGAAATCGTCGTCCCAGGACCCCCAGTCGCGCAGCATCGCCTTCTTCACTTCATGCGAAGTGGTCAAGGGCCCGGGCGTCAGGAGATAGGGTTCTCCGCACAGCGGAGCAGGCATCGCGGCCGGCGTGTAATCGGTCGACATGGAACAAAGCCTCCAGGCAAGAAAGTCGGCCAGAACGGGAAACCGCAGCCCTGCCCCGTTACCGGCGGGGCTGCGTCCAATCTCGGTCCGGTAGGCCGGTCTCGTTCCGGCCACCTCGCACTGGAGATGATGCGCAGGGGATATTTATTTGTAAAATCGCTATTTCAGATGGTTTTGAACGATTCTACTTATACATCATTCGGCGGCCGTCGTGGAGAGCCGGCTGTCGAGCAATTCGCCGCTTTCGCGCAGGATCGGATAGGCAATCGTCGCCACCAGGGAGTTGATCTGCTTGTAGTGCCGGATCGTCTCCAGGTGGATTTCGCTCGACTCGATGGCGTCGATGCTGCCCTCGCGCAAACGCGCCAGATGGCGGGAGCTGCTGTCGCGCTCCAGTTGGCGCAAACGGTCCTTTTCCTCGACGATCTGGCGCGCCGTCTCCCGGTCTCCCGAGACGAGCAGATTGAGCGTGAGATGCAGGTTCGCCAGCACCCGCTGGTGCAGGTCGGTCAGTTCGCGCCAGCCGTCGGGCGTGAACCGCAGCCGCCGGTCGCGCTTCTTCTCAGCCAGGGACAAGAGATCCTTGACGATGATGTCGCCAACGTGCTCGAGGCTGATCGCATGGCCGGTCAGTTCAAAACACCGCTGCACATCCGCGGTGTCGAGCCGCTTGCGGGCCACTTCCGCAAGGTAGAGCTTGATGTCAGCCTGGACCTTGTCGAGTTCGTCGTCGAGCGCGCGGGTCTGCGCGATCCGGGCCGGCGATCCGCTTTCATAAAGCTCCATCACCGGGGTCAGCATCCGCTGAACGGTCTCGCCCATGCCGATCAGCTCCCGGGTCGCTCCGGCGATCGCGAGATTCGGCACGTCGATCGCCTCGCGCTTCAGCGCGCTGATACGGGTCTCGGCCAGCGTCCCTTCGGTCTCCGTCGGGGCGGCGAGCACCCGTTGGACCGCCCGCGACATCGGCAGGCAGAGCGGCAGGCCGACAATCACCAGAACGGCATTGAACAGGACGTGGGCGTTGACGATCTGTTCCGCCGCCGTGGCGCCGAGCAGAGCGAGGGGCGGGTCGAAGGCGATCAGAACCGCCAGGGCAGTGAAGGCACCGGCGCCGCGAAACAGCATGTTGCCGACCACGATGCGCCGCGATTCCAGCGCCCCGCCCCTTGTCAGCCCGAGCGCGATCAGCCCGCCGCCGAAGTTCGCGCCGAGTGTCAGCACGATACCGAGTTCCGCAGGCAGAACCTGTTGCGCGGCCAATGTCACGAACAGGAGAATCGCACCGACGCTGGAATGCACCGCCCAGGTGAACAGGGCGCCGAGCAGGAAACCCGGTCAGGAGATCGCCGGACAGATAATCCACGACCAGCGAGAAGAAGCTCCCCTCCCGCAGCGGGGGCGGTCGCCTCGCCCATCAGCCGGAGCGACAGCAGCACGAGCGCGATGCCGATCAGGATGCGCCCGGTCTGGCGCTGCTCGCGGTTTCGGCCCTTGAGGAAAAGACCGCCGCCGACGACCAGCGCGATCGGCATCAGCCAGGAAATGTCGAAGGAGAGAATCCGCACCACCAGCGCGGAGCCGAGGTCCGCGCCCAGCATCAACGCAAGGCCGACGGACAGCGGCAGCAGTCCGCTCGCCGCGAAACCCGCGCCCAAAATCGCCACCGCGGTGGAACTCTGCAGCACGACGGCCGCCCCCACGCCGATGGCGGCCGACTTGACCGCCCCGGTTCGCGCCCGGCCGATGGCGCGGCGAAGCCCGGCGCCATGCGCCCGCTCCACGCCGGTGCGCACCATTCGCACGGCGAACAGGAGGAGCGTCACCGCCCCCGCCAGATGCAGAAGCATCAGCGAAACAGTCATGACCCAGTCCTTCTTGTTGTTCCCGACCGCCGCGATCCCGAACCGGAGATCGCTTGACCGGATGCGCTGTTTCGCGCGTCACCGGAAAAAACCGGTTCCGGGCCAGGGGTGAAGCGCGACCGCTCGTCTGGTCTCGCCTGCGTTCATTCGGTTGCTTCAGGCCCGATTCCGCACCCGACGGCGCGCCGCATGATTCGGATCCGCTTCCATCGTGGCTGCCGGTCCGGGCTGTATTGAGGCAGCCCGGACCTTGGCAAAGCTGTCAGGCCGTATCGCGATTTCGCCAGGCGCTTGACCGCGCGAGCAGAGACCGGGTGACCACCACCTGCAGGAGTTTCACGCTGACGGAGGTGAGCACGATCATGATCGCCATCGCCGACGCCGGGGCCTGATCGCCGACATCATCCATGTTCAGCACCGCAATCGACGCCAGTTTCGTATCGGGCGCATAGAGGAACACGGCCGCGGATACGGTCGTCATCGCGTTGAGGAAGAGATAGATGGCGACATTGAGGATCAGCGGCAGGCAGATCGGCACATGCACCCGGAGCATCGTCTTGTAGGCGGGGACCTTGAGCGACGCCGAGACAGCCTCGAACTCCTTGTCGAGCTGTTTCAACGCGGTCACGAAGGACAGATGCGCCACGGTGTAAAAATGGACCACCGTCGACAGGACGAGGATCGCCATTGTGCCATAGATGCCGCTGAGCGGATTGGTTGGCGTTGAGAAGAAGAAGACATAGGCCAGGCCAAGGACGAGGCCGGGCACGGCCATCGGGATCATCGCCAGCATGTGCAGGAGACCGCGGGCGAAGGGCAACGTATCGGCCTTTTCCACGAAATAGGCGCCTAGGAAGATCACGCAGGTGCCGATCAGAGCCGTCCAGGCCGCCATTTCCAGCGAGTTGGTAAAGGAGCTCCAGCCGTTGGGATCGACGGCGTTGAAGTCGTAATGCGCCAGGGTCAGGCTGAGGTTGTAGGGCCAGTAGGTCACCAGGGATGCGAAGACCGCCGTCCCGAGAATGCCGATCAGGAACACGGAGACCAGCGAGCAAAAGACGAAAAAAGCCCGGTCCCGTCCCTTGCTCGGTTGCGGCACATAGGGCACGGCGCGCGCCGACATCTGCGCCACCTGGCGCTTGCGCACGATCCGGTCGACCGAAAACGAGAGGATGGCGGGAAACAGCAGGATCAGGCCGACGACCGCGCCCATGGAAAAGCTCTGCTGGCCGACCACCTGCTTGTAGATGTCGGTTGCCAGCACGTTGAAGTTTCCGCCGATCACCTTGGGGACGCCGAAATCCGTGATCGTGAGCGTGAAGACAACGAAGCCGGCGCTGATCAGGCCATAGCGGGCACCGGGAACGGTGATGGTCCAGAAGACCCGCCAGCGCGAGGTCCCCATGGCCTCCGCCGCCTCGTACAGCCGCGCATCCGCGCTCGACAGGGCCGTGACCATGATCATCAGCACATGCGGAAACACATAGAAGGTGATGCCGAGCACGATGCCGATCGGTCCGTAGACGGAATTGCCAAAGAGCAGCTCTCGGATCATCCCCTGGTTGCCGAAGAGATAGATGAGCGCGATGGCCGACAGCAGCGACGGCGCAAGGATCGGGATCATCGCAATGGCACGGAACAGGCCGCGAAACGGCATGCAGGTGCGGGTCAGCGCATAGGCGTAGCAAAAGGCAAGGCCGCAGGCGATCACGGTGACCGTCAGCGCGATCTGCACCGAGTTGTACAGCGACTGGATCAGTCCGGCGGAGGAGAAATAGCGGACGAAATTGGTCCAGTCCGACAAAGGTCCCGCTGTCATTTTGCAGGCTCTTGAGAAAGATCGTGATCAGCGGGGCGGCCACGAAGACCAGCAGCAGCGCGACGCCGACCAGCACGCCGAGGGTCGACACCAGACGTCCCCGGTCGACCGACGGAAACGCCGGGCTCGCAGTTGCCTCCAAACCCTGCGTGCTCATGCCCGTCCCTCCCCGGAGGTTTTGACGAGCCCGGCGGTGCGTTCGTTGCCGGGATAGATGCAGATCCGGTCGCGCGGCAGGGCAAGCGGCAGGGTGCTGCCGGCGTCGACGCCGAAGTCGCGCAGCATGTTGGCCGAAAGGTCCGCCTCGAAGACCGCGCCGTCGAACCCATCCACCCGCACTCGGGCGCGACTGAAGGCACCGAGGAAATCGACACTCTCGATATAGCCCTGCAGTTGATTGTCGGTTGCAGCGTCCAGACCGCGGAACATCACGTCTTCGGGCCGGAAACTGACCAGAACGTCGCCGCTCAGGCCCTCGACCTGGTTCGAGTCGAGGCTCAGCGTGCGCGATCCGATCCGCACCGTTCCATCGGGCTGCACGGTTCCGCGCAGCAAGTTCATGTGACCGACGAAGTCCGCGACGAAGGCGCTTTGCGGATTGGCATAGACCTCCATCGGCGTGCCGACCTGCTCGATATTGCCCTTGCTCATCACCACCACGACATCGGCCAGCGCCAGGGCCTCTTCCTGGTCGTGGGTGACCATGATGGTGGTCACGCCGAGACGACGCTGAAGCTGCTTCATTTCATGACGAAGATCGACGCGCACCTTGGCATCGAGGGCGCTGAGCGGCTCGTCCAGAAGCAGCAGGCCGGGCTGCATTGCAAGCGCGCGCGCCAGCGCCACGCGCTGCTGCTCGCCGCCGGACAGCGCCGCAGGATATTTCGGTCCGGAAGACGGCAAATGAACGAGGTCCAGAAGTTCCTGCACCCGCGCGGCGATTTGCGCCTTGGGCAGGCCCTGGTTGACGAGGCCGTAGCCGACGTTGGCGTTGACCGTCAGATTCGGGAACAGCGAGTAGGACTGAAACACGATGCCGAAGTCGCGTTGGGATGGCGGCAGGTTCGAGATGTCGCGCCCGTCCTGGATGATCCGGCCGGAACTCTGTCGCTCCAGTCCCGCGATTGACCGCAGCAAGGTGGTCTTGCCGCATCCGGACGGGCCAAGAAAGCAGACGAAGGTTCCCCGTTCGACTGTCAGGGAAATGTCCGTCAGCGCGTGAAAATCACCGAATCGCTTGGATACGTTGTGAATTTCAAGAAACGCATCGTGGCTGGGCGCATCTTGCGGAGCAACAAATGCAGCCGGACGGACACGGTTGGGGCGTTTCGCTGCCATGTTCATGAGCGGCGAGTCCTTCCGAATGAATGGAGTGCGTCGTGGAAAGGTCCGGCCGGCAAGGCCGGCCGGACAGCGGCGAACCGCCTTATTTCGGAGCGGACTTCGAGCCGTACCGCTTTTCCCATTCTTCCAGGATACGCGCCCGGTTCTCCGCCGCCCAGGCGAAGTCGTTGTCGATCATCTTTTCCTCGATGTTGGCGGGGAAATGCTCGACAGGGGTGGCGATGCCCGGCATCGCCACGACGGCATAGGCCTCGTTGTACATCCGGTTGGCCCGCTCGGTAACCGACCAGTCGGCAAGCGCCTTGGCGCCGGCCTTGTTCTTGGCCGACTTCAGGATGGCGAAGCTCTCCAGATCCCAGCCAAGGCCTTCGGACGGGGCGACCACCTCGACAGGGGCCCCCTCACCCTTGAGCTGCGCGCCCTTGTAGGCGAAGGAAATGCCGATGGGATATTCGCCGCGCCCGGCCATCTTGCAGGGCGCCGAGCCGGAATGAGAATAGATGCCGATGTTCTCGTGCAGCCGGTCCATGTAGTCCCAGGCCTTTTCCTCGCCCCAGATCTGCATCCAGCTCGACACATCGAGGAAGCCAGTGCCCGAGGAGGCCGGGTTCGGCATGATGATGTGTCCCTTGTAGACCGGATTTGTCAGGTCTTCCCAGGTCGCCGGCATCGGCAGGCCCTTGGCCTCGGCCTCATAGGTGTTGACGCAAACCGACGCGACCCATGCCCGCTGGCCGACCCAGCGCGGCGGGTCCTGCTTGTCCATCAAGGCCGGCGACAGCTTCTCCACGCCCGCCGGGGCATAGGGCTCAAGCATGCCGCGCTCGGCCATCATCAGCAGGCTAGTGGCGGCCAGACCCCAGACGATGTCGGCCGGCGAGTTCTCTCCTTCCGCCAGGAGCTTCGCGGTGACAACGCCGGTGGAATCGCGGACCCACTGGATCTCGTAGTCCGGATTGTCAGCCTGGAAGGCTTCCGCGAACCCCTGAAGTTCCTCCGGTTCGACCGCCGTATAGACGGTGATTGTCTCGCGCGCCGAAACGCTAAGCGTTGTCGCAAGCGCCGCGGCGGCCGCCAGACCGACCACGCGTCCGAAAGTCTTTGATACCGTTCCCATTTGTGGCTCCCCATGCGGTGAAGGTGAGTAAGGCGCGCAAGTCCGGCTGCTTGTTGTTGTTTGCCGCTATGCGACACGCGGAACCTTACACCACCAGCAACGACCGATCATTACCATAAGTCAAATCGCTAATTCTAATAGAACGCATCGAATGAATCGATGTATCCTACCCTTGGCGATTCACGCAAGCGTTCCGCCTGCCGTACCCGAGCCCACAAGAGGAAGACCCAATGCGCTACGTGCAACTGCGAGCCTTTCACAACGTGGCGATCTCAGGGGGCTTTTCGAAGGCCGCCGACGCGCTGGGACTGACCCAGCCGGCGGTCTCCGATCAGGTCCGCAAGCTCGAGGAAGAGTATCAGATAATCCTGTTTCATCGAAACAAACGTCAGGTCTCCCTGACCGACACGGGCGCGCGATTGCTCGAAATCACCCGCCGCATGTTCGACACGGAAACCCAGGCGATGGAATATCTGTCCGAGGCCCGCGACCTGCGCACCGGCACGCTGCGGATCATTGCCGACAGTGCGTTGCACCTGCTTCATCTTCTTCCGCCGTTTCGCCAGCAATATCCTGGTATCGAGATCTCCATTCGCAGCGGCAATACCGAGACGGTGCTGTCGGCGCTTGAGGACTATGCGGCCGACGTCGGCGTTCTGGGCGAGGTGATCACCCTTCCCCGCTTCAAGGCGCTGCATCTGGGTAGCGAGGCCATTGTCGCCTTTGTCGCCCGGGATCATCCGTGGAGCGAGCGAACCGGCGCGACGCTTTCAGAGATCTGCACCAAACCGTTGGTGCTGCGGGAAAGCGGCTCGAAAACCCGGCAGAAGTTCGAGGAGGAGGTCGCGCTGCGCGGGCTCGTCGCCAATGTGGCGATCGAGGCGGAAGGTCGCGAGGCGGTGCGCGAGATCGTCGCCACCGGCCTTGGGGTCGGTGTCGTCTCGCGCGCCGAGTTCGGCCACGATCCGCGCCTGCGCGAGATCGTCATCACCGACGCCGACATGCGCATGGAGGAGGCTCTCCTGTGCCTTGCCGAACGGTCGCAAGCGAAGCTGATCTCGGCTTTTTTCGAGATCGCGGCCGACACGCTTCCCCTCACGCCGGGACGATGATCACACCTTGATGCGCGCGCCCGCCGGATCATAGGCGGGCTTGAACGACGCACGGGCGGGAAGGCGCGCCCCGGCGATGTCCACTTCCCAGGCGCCGTCGGCAAGGAAACGCGCGTCTATTGCCGTATCGGACTGGATCATCGCCAGGCCGACCGGACCGCCGAGCGAATAACCATAGGCCGCGGAGCGCAGATAGCCGACCGGCCTGCCGTCGCGCAGCACCAGTTCCCCGCCCCAGGCGACCGCCTCGCTATCCTGCACGACGATCTGGACAAGGCGGCGATGGCGCGGCTTGCCCCGCTGCTCGGACAAGGCCTCCTTGCCGATGAAGCCGTCCGGCTTGTCGAAATCGACGGCGAAGGCAAGTCCTGCCTCGAAAGGCGTGACCTCCGGATCGAGGTCGCGCCCCCAGGCGCGGTAGCCCTTTTCCAGCCGCAGGGCTTCTAGGGCATAATATCCCG
>VCJN01001817.1:0-38336 GCA_006384855.1 Tetraselmis striata
CATGTAGTTGCTTCCACGGCCCGGGCACACAGTTGGGTCGGCGCCCACGGCCCGCCGCGGCACGCCGTGCCTCGGTTGCTGTCGCAGCCTCAAGCACGCTGTTGGTCGGCGCCATCGGGCCGCCACTACACCTTGTGCCATGGTTGCTTTCACAGCCCGGGCATACAGCTCGTCGGCGCCGTCTGGCCGTTCCTTGCGCCATGTGCCCCGGTCGCTTCTGCGGCCTACGAAGCATATGGTCGGTGCAAACGGGCCGTCACTGCACCGTGCGCCCCGGTCGCATCCGCGACCTGCGCACGCAGTTGGTCGGCGCCATCGGGCCGCCACTGCTCCATGTGCATTGGTCGCTTCTGCGGCCCGGGCACTGCGCAGCCGGTCGGCGCCGTCATGCCGTTCCCTACGTCCCTGCCGTAGCACCATGCGCCCCGGTCGCCTCCGCAGCATGCGCACGCAGCTGGTCGGCGCCAACGGGCCGCCACTGCACCCTGTGCCCCGGTCGATTCCGCGGCCTGCGCACGCAGCCGGTCGGCGCCAACGGGTCGCCACTGCATCATGTGTCCATGTAGTTGCTTCCACGGCCCGGGCACACAGTTGGTCGGCGCCCACGGCCCGCCGCGGCACGCCGTGCCTCGGTTGCTGTCGCAGCCTCAAGCACGCTGTTGGTCGGCGCCATCGGGCCGCCACTACACCTTGTGCCATGGTTGCTTTCACAGCCCGGGCATACAGCTCGTCGGCGCCGTCTGGCCGTTCCTGCGCCATGTGCCCCGGTCGCTTCTGCGGCCTACGCAAGCATATGGTCGGTGCAAACGGGCCGTCACTGCACCCTACGCCCCGGTCGCATCCGCGACCTGCGCACGCAGTTGGTCGGCGCCATCGGGCCGCCACTGCTCCATGTGCATTGGTCGCTTCTGCGGCCCGGGCACTGCGCAGCCGGTCGGCGCCGTCATGCCGTTCCCTACGTCCCTGCCGTAGCACCATGCGCCCCGGTCGCCTCCGCAGCATGCGCACGCAGCTGGTCGGCGCCAACGGGCCGCCACTGCACCCTGTGCCCCGGTCGATTCCGCGGCCTGCGCACGCAGCTGGTCGGCGCCAACGGGTCGCCACTGCATCAAGTCTCCATGTCGCTTCGACGGCCCGGGCACACAGTTGGTCAGGCGCCCACGGGCCGCCGTTGTACGCCGTGCCTCGGTTGTTGTCGCAGCCTCAAGCACGCTGTTGGTCGGCGCCATCGGCGGGCCGCCACTACACCTTGTGCCATGGTTGCTTTCACGGCCCGGGCACGCAGCTCGTCGGCGCCGTCTGGCCGTTCCTGCACCATGTGCCCCGGTCGCTTCTGCGGCCTACGCAAGCATATGGTCGGTGCAAACGGGCCGTCTCTGCACCGTGCGCCCCGGTCGCATCCGCGACCTGCGCACGCAGCCGGTCGGCGCTATCGGGCCGCCACTGCACCCTGCGCCCCGGTCGCTTCCGCAGCATGCGCACGCAGCTGGTCGGCGCCAACGGGCCGCCACTGCACCCTGTGCCCCGGTCGATTCCGCGGCCTGCGCACGCAGCCGGTCGGCGCCAACGGGCCGCCACTGCATCATGTGTCCATGTAGTTGCTTCCACGGCCCGGGCACACAGTTGGTCGGCGCCCACGGCCCGCCGCGGCACGCCGTGCCTCGGTTGCTGTCGCAGCCTCAAGCACGCTGTTGGTCGGCGCCATCGGGCCGCCACTACACCTTGTGCCATGGTTGCTTTCACGGCCCGGGCACGCAGCTCGTCGGCGCCGTCTGGCCGTTCCTGCACCATGTGCCCCGGTCGCTTCTGCGGCCTACGCAAGCATATGGTCGGTGCAAACGGGCCGTCTCTGCACCGTGCGCCCCGGTCGCATCCGCGACCTGCGCACGCAGCCGGTCGGCGCTATCGGGCCGCCACTGCACCCTGCGCCCCGGTCGCTTCCGCAGCATGCGCACGCAGCTGGTCGGCGCCAACGGGCCGCCACTGCACCCTGTGCCCCGGTCGATTCCGCGGCCTGCGCACGCAGCCGGTCGGCGCCAACGGGCCGCCACTGCATCATGTGTCCATGTAGTTGCTTCCACGGCCCGGGCACACAGTTGGTCGGCGCCCACGGCCCGCCGCGGCACGCCGTGCCTCGGTTGTTGTCGCAGCCTCAAGCACGCTGTTGGTCGGCGCCATCGGGCCGCCACTACACCTTGTGCCATGGTTGCTTTCACAGCCCGGGCATACAGCTCGTCGGCGCCGTCTGGCCGTTCCTGCGCCATGTGCCCCGGTCGCTTCTGCGGCCTACGCAAGCATATGGTCGGTGCAAACGGGCCGTCACTGCACCGTGCGCCCCGGTCGCATCCGCGACCTGCGCACGCAGCCGGTCGGCGCTATCGGGCCGCCACTGCACCCTGCGCCCCGGTCGCTTCCGCAGCATGCGCACGCAGCTGGTCGGCGCCAACGGGCCGCCACTGCACCCTGTGCCCCGGTCGATTCCGCGGCCTGCGCACGCAGCCGGTCGGCGCCAACGGGCCGCCACTGCATCATGTGTCCATGTAGTTGCTTCCACGGCCCGGGCACACAGTTGGTCGGCGCCCACGGCCCGCCGCGGCACGCCGTGCCTCGGTTGCTGTCGCAGCCTCAAGCACGCTGTTGGTCGGCGCCATCGGGCCGCCACTACACCTTGTGCCATGGTTGCTTTCACAGCCCGGGCATACAGCTCGTCGGCGCCGTCTGGCCGTTCCTGCGCCATGTGCCCCGGTCGCTTCTGTGGCCTACGCAAGCATATGGTCGGTGCAAACGGGCCGTCAATGCACCCTACGCCCCGGTCGCATCCGCGATCTGCGCACGCAGTTGGTCGGCGCCATCGGGCCGCCACTGCTCCATGTGCATTGGTCGCTTCTGCGGCCCGGGCACTTGCGCAGCCGGTCGGCGCCGTCATGCCGTTCCCTACGTCCCTGCCGTAGCACCATGCGCCCCGGTCGCCTCCGCAGCATGCGCACGCAGCTGGTCGGCGCCAACGGGCCGCCACTGCACCCTGTGCCCCGGTCGATTCCGCGGCCTGCGCACGCAGCTGGTCGGCGCCAACGGGTCGCCACTGCATCAAGTCTCCATGTCGCTTCGACGGCCCGGGCACACAGTTGGTCAGCGCCCACGGGCCGCCGTTGTACGCCGTGCCTCGGTTGTTGTCGCAGCCTCAAGCACGCTGTTGGTCGGCGCCATCGGCGGGCCGCCACTACACCTTGTGCCATGGTTGCTTTCACGGCCCGGGCACGCAGCTCGTCGGCGCCGTCTGGCCGTTCCTGCACCATGTGCCCCGGTCGCTTCTGCGGCCTACGCAAGCATATGGTCGGTGCAAACGGGCCGTCTCTGCACCGTGCGCCCCGGTCGCATCCGCGACCTGCGCACGCAGCCGGTCGGCGCTATCGGGCCGCCACTGCACCCTGCGCCCCGGTCGCTTCCGCAGCATGCGCACGCAGCTGGTCGGCGCCAACGGGCCGCCACTGCACCCTGTGCCCCGGTCGATTCCGCGGCCTGCGCACGCAGCTGGTCGGCGCCAACGGGCCGCCACTGCATCATGTGTCCATGTAGTTGCTTCCACGGCCCGGGCACACAGTTGGTCGGCGCCCACGGCCCGCCGCGGCACGCTGTGCCTCGGTTGCTGTCGCAGCCTCAAGCACGCTGTTGGTCGGCGCCATCGGCGGGCCGCCACTACACCTTGTGCCATGGTTGCTTTCACGGCCCGGGCACGCAGCTCGTCGGCGCCGTCTGGCCGTTCCTGCACCATGTGCCCCGGTCGCTTCTGCGGCCTACGCAAGCATATGGTCGGTGCAAACGGGCCGTCACTGCACCGTGCGCCCCGGTCGCATCCGCGACCTGCGCACGCAGCCGGTCGGCGCTATCGGGCCGCCACTGCACCCTGCGCCCCGGTCGCTTCCGCAGCATGCGCACGCAGCTGGTCGGCGCCAACGGGCCGCCACTGCACCCTGTGCCCCGGTCGATTCCGCGGCCTGCGCACGCAGCCGGTCGGCGCCAACGGGCCGCCACTGCATCATGTGTCCATGTAGTTGCTTCCACGGCCCGGGCACACAGTTGGTCGGCGCCCACGGCCCGCCGCGGCACGCCGTGCCTCGGTTGCTGTCGCAGCCTCAAGCACGCTGTTGGTCGGCGCCATCGGGCCGCCACTACACCTTGTGCCATGGTTGCTTTCACAGCCCGGGCATACAGCTCGTCGGCGCCGTCTGGCCGTTCCTGCGCCATGTGCCCCGGTCGCTTCTGCGGCCTACGCAAGCATATGGTCGGTGCAAACGGGCCGTCACTGCACCGTGCGCCCCGGTCGCATCCGCGACCTGCGCACGCAGCCGGTCGGCGCTATCGGGCCGCCACTGCACCCTGCGCCCCGGTCGCTTCCGCAGCATGCGCACGCAGCTGGTCGGCGCCAACGGGCCGCCACTGCACCCTGTGCCCCGGTCGATTCCGCGGCCTGCGCACGCAGCCGGTCGGCGCCAACGGGCCGCCACTGCATCATGTGTCCATGTAGTTGCTTCCACGGCCCGGGCACACAGTTGGTCGGCGCCCACGGCCCGCCGCGGCACGCCGTGCCTCGGTTGCTGTCGCAGCCTCAAGCACGCTGTTGGTCGGCGCCATCGGGCCGCCACTACACCTTGTGCCATGGTTGCTTTCACAGCCCGGGCATACAGCTCGTCGGCGCCGTCTGGCCGTTCCTGCGCCATGTGCCCCGGTCGCTTCTGCGGCCTACGCAAGCATATGGTCGGTGCAAACGGGCCGTCACTGCACCGTGCGCCCCGGTCGCATCCGCGACCTGCGCACGCAGTTGGTCGGCGCCATCGGGCCGCCACTGCTCCATGTGCATTGGTCGCTTCTGCGGCCCGGGCACTGCGCAGCCGGTCGGCGCCGTCATGCCGTTCCCTACGTCCCTGCCGTAGCACCATGCGCCCCGGTCGCCTCCGCAGCATGCGCACGCAGCTGGTCGGCGCCAACGGGCCGCCACTGCACCCTGTGCCCCGGTCGATTCCGCGGCATGCGCACGCAGCTGGTCGGCGCCAACGGGCCGCCAATGCATCAAGTCTCCATGTCGCTTCGACGGCCCGGGCACACAGTTGGTCGGCGCCCACGGCCCGCCGCGGCACGCCGTGCCTCGGTTGTTGTCGCAGCCTCAAGCACGCTGTTGGTCGGCGCCATCGGCGGGCCGCCACTACACCTTGTGCCATGGTTGCTTTCACGGCCCGGGCACGCAGCTCGTCGGCGCCGTCTGGCCGTTCCTGCACCATGTGCCCCGGTCGCTTCTGCGGCCTACGCAAGCATATGGTCGGTGCAAACGGGCCGTCTCTGCACCGTGCGCCCCGGTCGCATCCGCGACCTGCGCACGCAGCCGGTCGGCGCTATCGGGCCGCCACTGCACCCTGCGCCCCGGTCGCTTCCGCAGCATGCGCACGCAGCTGGTCGGCGCCAACGGGCCGCCACTGCACCCTGTGCCCCGGTCGATTCCGCGGCCTGCGCACGCAGCTGGTCGGCGCCAACGGGCCGCCACTGCATCATGTGTCCATGTAGTTGCTTCCACGGCCCGGGCACACAGTTGGTCGGCGCCCACGGCCCGCCGCGGCACGCCGTGCCTCGGTTGCTGTCGCAGCCTCAAGCACGCTGTTGGTCGGCGCCATCGGGCCGCCACTACACCTTGTGCCATGGTTGCTTTCACAGCCCGGGCATACAGCTCGTCGGCGCCGTCTGGCCGTTCCCGCGCCATGTGCCCCGGTCGCTTCTGCGGCCTACGCAAGCATATGGTCGGTGCAAACGGGCCGTCACTGCACCGTGCGCCCCGGTCGCATCCGCGACCTGCGCACGCAGTTGGTCGGCGCCATCGGGCCGCCACTGCTCCATGTGCATTGGTCGCTTCTGCGGCCCGGGCACTGCGCAGCCGGTCGGCGCCGTCATGCTGTTCCCTACGTCCCTGCCGTAGCACCATGCGCCCCGGTCGCCTCCGCAGCATGCGCACGCAGCTGGTCGGCGCCAACGGGCCGCCACTGCACCATGTGCCCCGGTCGATTCCGCGGCATGCGCACGCAGCTGGTCGGCGCCAACGGGTCGCCAATGCATCAAGTCTCCATGTCGCTTCGACGGCCCGGGCACACAGTTGGTCGGCGCCCACGGGCCGCCGTTGTACGCCGTGCCTCGGTTGTTGTCGCAGCCTCAAGCACGCTGTTGGTCGGCGCCATCGGCGGGCCGCCACTACACCTTGTGCCATGGTTGCTTTCACGGCCCGGGCACGCAGCTCGTCGGCGCCGTCTGGCCGTTCCTGCACCATGTGCCCCGGTCGCTTCTGCGGCCTACGCAAGCATATGGTCGGTGCAAACGGGCCGTCACTGCACCGTGCGCCCCGGTCGCATCCGCGACCTGCGCACGCAGCCGGTCGGCGCTATCGGGCCGCCACTGCACCCTGCGCCCCGGTCGCTTCCGCAGCATGCGCACTCAGCTATTCGGCGCCAACGGGCCGCCACTGCACATGTGCCCCGGTCGATTCCGCGGCCTGCGCACGCAGCCGGTCGGCGCCAACGGGCCGCCACTGCATCATGTGTCCATGTAGTTGCTTCCACGGCCCGGGCACACAGTTGGTCGGCGCCCACGGCCCGCCGCGGCACGCCGTGCCTCGGTTGCTGTCGCAGCCTCAAGCACGCTGTTGGTCGGCGCCATCGGGCCGCCACAACACCTTGTGCCATGGTTGCTTTCACAGCCCGGGCATACAGCTCGTCGGCGCCGTCTGGCCGTTCCTGCGCCATGTGCCCCGGTCGCTTCTGCGGCCTACGCAAGCATATGGTCGGTGCAAACGGGCCGTCACTGCACCGTGCGCCCCGGTCGCATCCGCGACCTGCGCACGCAGTTGGTCGGCGCCATCGGGCCGCCACTGCTCCATGTGCATTGGTCGCTTCTGCGGCCCGGGCACTGCGCAGCCGGTCGGCGCCGTCATGCCGTTCCCTACGTCCCTGCCGTAGCACCATGCGCCCCGGTCGCCTCCGCAGCATGCGCACGCAGCTGGTCGGCGCCAACGGGCCGCCACTGCACCCTGTGCCCCGGTCGATTCCGCGGCATGCGCACGCAGCTGGTCGGCGCCAACGGGTCGCCACTGCATCAAGTCTCCATGTCGCTTCGACGGCCCGGGCACACAGTTGGTCGGCGCCCACGGGCCGCCGTTGTACGCCGTGCCTCGGTTGTTGTCGCAGCCTCAAGCACGCTGTTGGTCGGCGCCATCGGGCCGCCACTACACCTTGTGCCATGGTTGCTTTCACAGCCCGGGCATACAGCTCGTCGGCGCCGTCTGGCCGTTCCTGCACCATGTGCCCCGGTCGCTTCTGCGGCCTACGCAAGCATATGGTCGGTGCAAACGGGCCGTCACTGCACCCTACGCCCCGGTCGCATCCGCGACCTGCGCACGCAGTTGGTCGGCGCCATCGGGCCGCCACTGCTCCATGTGCATTGGTCGCTTCTGCGGCCCGGGCATTGCGCAGCCGGTCGGCGCCGTCATGCCGTTCCCTACGTCCCTGCCGTAGCACCATGCGCCCCGGTCGCCTCCGCAGCATGCGCACGCAGCTGGTCGGCGCCAACGGGCCGCCACTGCACCCTGTGCCCCGGTCGATTCCGCGGCCTGCGCACGCAGCTGGTCGGCGCCAACGGGTCGCCACTGCATCAAGTCTCCATGTCGCTTCGACGGCCCGGGCACACAGTTGGTCGGCGCCCACGGGCCGCCGTTGTACGCCGTGCCTCGGTTGTTGTCGCAGCCTCAAGCACGCTGTTGGTCGGCGCCATCGGCGGGCCGCCACTACACCTTGTGCCATGGTTGCTTTCACGGCCCGGGCACGCAGCTCGTCGGCGCCGTCTGGCCGTTCCTGCACCATGTGCCCCGGTCGCTTCTGCGGCCTACGCAAGCATATGGTCGGTGCAAACGGGCCGTCTCTGCACCGTGCGCCCCGGTCGCATCCGCGACCTGCGCACGCAGCTGGTCGGCGCTATCGGGCCGCCACTGCACCCTGCGCCCCGGTCGCTTCCGCGGCCCGGGCACCCATCCGGTCGGCGCCAGCGGGCCGACTCTGTACCATGTGCCTCGGGTGCTTTCGCATCCCCCAGGTACGCAGCTGGTCGGCGCCAACGGGCCGCCACTGCAGCATGTGTCCCTGTCGCTCCCGCAGCCCGGGCACGCAGCTGGTCGGCGCCCACGGGCCGCCGCTGTACGATGTGACTTTGTTGCTGTCGCAGCCTCCGACACGCAGTTGGCCGGCGCCATCGGGCCGCCACTGCACCCTTGTGCCCTTGCCGCTTTCACGGCCCGGGCACGCGGCTGGCCGACGCCGTCAGGCCGCCACTGCGCCATGTGGCCCAGCCGCCTCCGCGGCCTGCGCACGCTGCTGGTTTGCCGGCGCCAACATGCCGTCATTGCACCCTGCGCCCCGGTCGCTTCCGCGGCCTGGGCACGCAGGTGGTCGGCGCCGTCATGCCATCCCTGCACCATGTGCCCCGGTCGCCTCCGCATACCGGACACGCAGCTGACCGGCCCCATCGTGCCGGCACTGCATCGTACGCCCCGGCGGCTTTCACGGCATGGGCACGTAATAGGTCGGCGCCAACGGGCCGCCGCTGCACCCTGTCCCCCGGTCGCTTTCGCAGCCCGGACACCCAGTTGGTCGACGCCATCGAGCCGTCGCTGCGTGGAGCTGGCTACGGACTCTACATCGTCCGCTTACCCCCCTCCCCCCTCGCCCGCCCTTCGCACGCCCCGCCGTACGACGGTAGTCAGCCGTTTTCTCGTGGGCGGTCGCTGCTCTCCCGTCCGGCCGCCGCCCTGCGGCCGGCGCCCAAGAGATGTGTTGGCAATATGCATGCGCCCCCACCCTTCCTGGAAATGTTTACTACTAGTAGTTGGGGCTTCCTTTACCTTGTCTACTGGTGTTTGTCGCGGCGAGTCTCTGCTTGCGTGCATGGTACCTTGGGGGGCATACTCTCTACCGGAGTGCAGACGGCCAAGTCTGATGCGTCTCCCCGTGCTCATTCCGCACCCTCTTCTGTTGCTGCTTCCACCTCGCAGTTGCTGCGATGGACGTTGCCGCCAATGCCTTTTCGGATGATTTCGCGGTCGCCTTCTGCAGCTAGCTCATGTAAATACATTTACCTTGTATACTTAGCAGGCGCGGTACGGCTCAAATACGATGCTAATATGTCCGGTGCTAGTATACCGTACCGCCCGAGGCGCTGCATCAACCCCGCAGCGCCTCGAGGAGCTGCATCGACATCGTGCTCCCGTGCGGTTCCCGACGCAGCCATCCCGGGCAACGCTTCTCCCGCATGCGGCTTCGTCGTGTGCTTAAAAACACCAGGGGTTTGTCTGTCCCCACCTTCCTTTGTCGCGGCGCACTCACCATGGGGTCGCGCCGCGACAGCCACGCCCACCTTCCCCTCACTTCGTTCAAATTCGCGGGTCTGCTTGCTTCTTCCGCCCTCTGGCCCCTCTAAAATTCTTGTAACAATGCCAAAGCACCTTTTCGGCAATATGGCTTCGTCCCCACCCTACATCCTTGAAATTCGTAATACAGTATTAATTAAGGATCACACGGGGAAGCAAGGGTGATGAGCAGTTATGCCGGTAGTTGCTCGAGCCCCCATAGCGGCTATATTGGCTCTTGAGCAGTCGTTGAGCATGCGCATGCACTCAACTGCCTCCTCCTCCGACAGACAAGAGGCTCGCGCCGCACCCGCGCAAAGTGCCAGAACCGAACCCAGCGCCGCTGGTTTGGGAGTTTTAGAGGAAATTTCCTTACCCATGGCGCCCCCCGTGGAGGGCGGCGAGGCGGTGGCAACGGGGGCCGCTACGAGCTGCGCGAGTGAGGCCACGGCGAGTAATGAGTCGTCGACGGGCGACGACAATAAGGCCGACGCCGCGGAACTGGCGAGTGCGGCGGCGGGAGAGGTGATGGCCATCAAGCCTGCTGCCCACACCACTACGCTGCATTCGGGGAAAATTCCATCAGACCCTGGATTTCTGGCGGAGGATAGAAGCGGCTTTGGATTTGCGTGTCGGCCGTCCCGGGGGGGGGACGAACGCGCGCGACTTTTCCCCCACTGGGGCCGCGTCTGGCCTGCTTTCCCTCGGAGACCTCTATTCCTTCGGTTGAGCGGGGGCGATGGCGTTCGAGGGCCTGGATTGTACGTGAGCCTCATTTGGCACCCGGTGCTGCCGGGCATGCCGGCCGGCTCGGGGGAAGGGGAAGAAGGTGAAGTGGGGCCGGGGGGGGGGGGGCTTCACTACCTCCCTCCCCTCCCTCTTCTTATCGCACTTTCCCTTCATCTTCTCCTTCTCCTCCAGTCCGGGAAGCCCCTCCCTCACTTCGGCTCTGGCTTCCCTTTCCCTTCTGTGTCTTCCTTCCTATCTCCTCCCCCCCCCCACCCCCCCCCCGGCTCCCCAGAAATTCTTGGACAATGACTGAGCCCGTGGCCCTTTCCCGTAGGCACCAAAGAAGAAGTCCTGGGGCAGCTGGCTGATGCGCCGCAAGTCGGACAGCGGCGGCCCAGAGGGCGAGGATAAGCCGACGGAAACACCTGCTGGGGCCGCGGAGGCGGAGCCATCGTCAGAGGTATTTGCAACACCCGGCTGGCTGATCGGCCGGGCTCATCGGCGTCGGCGGAGGGACACTGCGGATTGCCGGCCTGCGGTGCCCATTTGATCCCACTTTCATCACGCCCCATGCCGGCAGACCTCGCAGGCGGCGACAGAGGAGGCGGCACGCGCCTCACGCTTGAGCCGTTGGAGCTCCTGGATGGCGGAAACCGCCAGCAAGGCGGCCGTCTCGGCTGGCAGCGCTGCAGGTAGACGTCCCTTCCGTTTGCCCCCCCCCCCCCCCCCTCCCCCAATATCCCTCACCGCTCCTGCTTGAGCTGGCCGCGGGGGGTCGGTGCAGTGAGGTGCCCAGCTGAGCTCCACCCCGGGATGGGCGCGCAGGCAAGGCGGTCGCCATCTCCAAGACAGCCGCAGGTGGCGCGCGGTCCATGGCGGGGATTGCCTACCGCACGGGCTCCGGCGCAGTGCAGGGGGTCCGCAAGTCGCTGTACGCTGCCAGGTGCGCGGCTCGGGCTGGGCCCTCCAAGCTGCTGCCCTGCGCATCCGCCCCACCCACATTATTCCGGGCACCACGGCATCCACAATCACCCCCAATGCCGCGGCAGCCACAGCCGGCCAGACGCCCTCATGTCTGCACACTCGCCGCACACACTTATGCCCGTACCCACGCCTGTGCCTATGGCCATGCCGCTAGCATGGTGACCTGGAAACTATCTGCATAGCAAACACAAATGACATAAATAGAGATAAAGGGGGGAGGGGGGGCTGTACATACTAGGCTCTACATCCAGCAGCCTGGGGCTTTCGAGCCACCTACCAGTCTCACCCCAGGTACAGCCCGTTCGCTCTGCACCCCTCGCGCCTTGGTGTGCGGCTTGCCTGCCTGAGCGGCAGCCTGGTGGGGTCGCCCCAGGTACAACGACTACCACACCTCGCTGGTGCGGCTGGAGCACTACGCGGCCGAGATGCCGGAGGAGGACCGCGCGTATGCGCTCAAGCGCTGGGTCGGTGTACTGGCCAAGCTGCGGGAGGCGGCGGACAGGACGGCCGCGCCGGAGGAGGAGGCCGGCAAGGACGTGGATGCCGACAAGGTGCGCTGGCAGGCCCCAGAGAATAGCCACGCGCGTGTATCGATGCCGCTGTGGCTGTGGCGGCGGCGGTGAGCTTTGGAGAGCGGGCAGGCAGGTGGGGTGGTGGCAAGGAGCCGGGCGCTGGATCGCCTCGGCTAGTTCTGACGCTGAGGGCTACGGCTGGGCACGCTTGGCGTGCAGGAGAGCAAGGAGGGCGCGGCGGCGGAGGAGGAGGAGGAGGAGGAGGGGGGCGACGCGGCGGAGCCAGGCAGCGTGGATGAGGACCCGCTGGCGCGCGCCCACGAGGTGAGCCTGCCCGGGAGCATTCAGCCGGGGCGCAAGGTGCCGGGGGGGCAGGGGGGGGGGGGGGGAGGCATCTCCTCCGCCCGTGGAGCGCGCTACCACGGCATGATACCACACGCCCTGCTATGGCGCGTTCGGAACCCGTCGTGCGCAGGTAGCTTCTGTGCACAGGTTCAATTCCATAGAGGGATTGCTGCTCCCGCAATGAGAGGTCGCGCTGGAGAGATGGCGGGTCGTCACGGAGCTTGGGGCTGGTCGGTGCCAGAGTAGTCGAGGCGCAGGGTCTCGCGCCACTGCGTCCTTCAGACTCGGGGGATCTGTCACGGCCCTCACCCGGCCGGGCAGGTGTAGCAACCAGGCTGACTGACCTGCCTCTCTCTCGCATCCTGCGGCAGGTGCTGTTCTATGGGGAGGATGTCAGCCCGGACCCCATGAGCTTCCGTGGCCTCTTCCTTCGCAGCAGGTGCGCCCTCCAACCCCCCCCCCCCCCCCCCCCCCCCCCCCCTTCCACCCCCCCCCCCCCCCCCCCCCCAACATGCCCTCCCGCTGGCCAAATCACCCCAGGCATGTGCCGCAACTCCACTGTCAACGCAGCCCGGCGCTTCGTCAGCCCTTCATTCTGTAATGACCTGCGCCCTGCGTTTGCGGTTTGCATCGCGCAGCGCGCTGGAGAAGGTGGTGACAAACTTCATCGCCAAGGCGCCGTCGGAGGAGGAGGCAGAGCTGCTGCTGCAGCTGTTCGGTGCGCCCGCCTGCCCCGGCCCTGACCCAGGCGCACCGGAAACATGCGCAGATGCATGAGAGTTGCCACGGTGTCCCTCGCGCCTCCCTCGAAAGCTCCTGTTCCCCTGCCCTGCCCGATAGTCACGCACTCAACCGCTCACTCTTTGCCGCAGACCTCACGATGAGCGGCAGCGGCGCGCAGCACAAGGCGCTGGTGGACACGATTGTGCAGTTTTCGGAGGCGGGGCAAGAGCACGTGGAGGAGCTGTCCATCCCGAAGGACACGTTGCCGGCGCTGCTCATCGACGCCATCGGTGACGGCGCCCCCCATGTCCGATAGAGTAGGAGCGCCCGCGCATCGCCCAGCTGAGCTGACCGGGCTGCGTGGCGCCGTCAGGCAAGCTGAAGTGCAAGCCGGAGATGGAGGAGGTGGATGCGAAGCTGCAGGCGACGCAGGCGGAGGTGGAGGCTAGCCTGGAGCAGCATGCGGCCCAAGGTGCGAGGTGGGGGTTGGGGGGGGGGGGGGGGGGGGCAGCGCATGGGGCTGCCTGGGCTACTTGCGCCCCCAAGTCGCAACGGATGCAGACGCACCTTTTCAAGACCCGGGGCATGAGGCTTCTGGGGGGCACCGTGCGGCACTTTCTCAACCTCGGAACATTTGCGCATGGTCAACGTCTTTGACCCCCCCCCCCCCCTTCCCGCCCCGGCAAAGAGGGGAAAGCTATCGAATAGTGGAAACCACGGAAGTCTCGACGCGATGTGGAGAAACATTTCATTATTTTTCGGACCCGATTGAATAGCACCGGTATTCCTTTGGTTTTTGGTGGACGGCAGGCGGGCACTGTCTGCACCTTTGTTATGGGGAGTGATTCCTTCGGAGGTGCGTCGGACCCTGCGTGGCTTCCCGGTGGCCATTGCTGACCTGACACACCCCGCAGCCCCGGAGACGGCGGGCGCGGCCATGACGGCGCTGCTGGCGGCGGGCGAGGGGCTGACCATGCTGGAGCGGAGGGCCAAGCTGCTGGGCGAGGTGATGAAGAACGAGGAGGCGCTGGAGGAGGCGGTGGAGGTGATGGAGGTGCGCCCCGCCGGGGAGGGCGCTGCTGAGGCGGGTGCGCACTGGGAGGGGCACCGCTGGGCGGGGCGGCCACCTGGATGGGCGCAAGGAGATGCGGCAGGGGCGGGGCTGCCTGCGCCAGGGCTGCGCGGCGCCGGGCCCTTGGAGCAGCGAAATTCAGTTGAGCCGCAGACGAGTTTCGCAGAGCTCAGCTGAGAGAGAGAGAGAGAGAGAGACTAACTGTAGTCAGCCACGTAGTCGCATATAGAGGGCATAAATGTAGGCAGCCACGGGGGTGTGCAGAGAGCATGAGGATCGGCTGAGGGGCATTGCCCCAACCCGATTGGGTATCTGGCCGCAGCCCCATTTGGAACTAGGAGGGGTTCCCGGGGAGGCGCTCATGGTCGGCTCGTTTGGTCCATGACGCCATTCGCGCACTCCGCCTGGTAATGCTAGCAGGGCCCCGGGTGTTACGGCTTCCATCGGATCTCACGGCAGAGCGGCAGTGCAGTGCCCGCTAGGGGGGCGCAGGGAGCTGCAGGTACCAGGTACCCATACGGCGAAGGATGAGAGGGAGAAACCCTAAACCTAAATCACCTACAAACCCTTGAATAAAAACCAAACCCTGCATTCAGCTGGAATCCAGGTATTTGACCATAATTTACAAAGAATTTGGGAATTCAGATGGAATTCAGTCCTGAAATGTCGCCAGGCAAGTGTAGTAGTTACGGAGCGGGGCTTTCATTGAGGATTCAATATGGTAGAAGTTCAGCAGAATTCTCACGGCAAGCCTAGCCTGAATTCAATGATGCAGTGTGATGCAGAGGAGGTCGGGACTCCAGGGGGAAGTGGCCGGGAGTGGCGAATCCTGACGCGTGGCCCCGTGGACCGCGTGCCCGCAGGGCTTCAAGCAGACGGTGGGGCGGGGGCAGGAGGAGGTGGAGGTGGAGCTCGCCGACTCCAAGCTCAAGAAGCTGGAGGGCGACAACTACCGCTCGGGCAAGCTGAAGGACCTGCAGGTGCGGCCGAGGGGGAGGGGGGGGGGGGGGGGCTCGGATCGGCGCTGAGGGTCGTCCATTTGTCGATGACACGGCCTGACGTAACTTGGTTTTTTCACCAATGAAGTCACGACTGTCGGTTTACCTCGGATACGTGGCCGAATTTTGTGGAGTGAAGTAAAGCTGTGTCATTTCATAGTTATATAAATAAAGTTCTCGTCGCCAGCTGCATTATGTCGACATGCCGTCCACCGTAACAGAGGCACGGTGTGCGCCTAAGGCTACGTCCTTATGTATACGCTCCTACGTACTCGAATTCCATCCGCGTGTTCAAGTTGAGTCCTCAAGCTGAACCTCGTCGCACTTTTGGCGGCACTGTGGCGGGGCGGAGCGGCAAGCCCCTCAGCCTGAGGACAGTATGTACTGTACATGAGGAAGGTTTTCCATGTCAGTAGTTTGCACTATCTGTGTTGGTACCTTCTCTACCATATCCGGCAAGCCGTTTGCACCAGTGTCATTCTAAACCTAAATCTAAACCTAAATCTAAACCTAAACCTAAACCTAAACCTAAACCTAAACCTAAACCTAAACCTAAACCTAAATCGAAACCGAAACCGAAACCTGTTCTCGCCCCTGACAGCAGCGGCTCGAAATGGGCACTCATTAATGGGCACTAATTATTACCAAAGGCCTGGGTTGGTGTCATGGCGCGATGAGTGGCGGGGTGTATCATCAGTGTGTGTGGGTGTGTGTGGGGGGGGGGGGGGGCGGGTATGAGCTGTGGGAGCGGAGCTGACTGATGGTGTGGGCTGGCCTGGCAACCCCAACACCACAGAAAGAGGTCAACGCGGTGGCGGTCGACCTGGCCGCGCTGCACAAGCGCAAGGCGGAGCTGGAGGAGGAGCTGCGCAAGGTGGGCGCGTCCATCTCCAAGGCGTCGGCGCGGGAGCGCCAGCTGGAGGAGGAGCGCCTGACGTTTGAGGAGAGCAACACGGAGGTGCGTGCCGGAAGGACGCTGGGAGTGCGTTGGGTGTGCTGCTAGGGGGGGGGGGGGGGGGGAGCTGTCGCAGCCATCATGGGGCCGATGTAGTCGTAGCGGCAATGGTTGTAATATTGCTTTGATTGGGGAATGGCGAGTGCGTAGTCGTTGGCTCGGCGCATCCGCGCGATGGCAAATCGCCGCATTGCATTGCATTGCCGCTTGCGTACAAATACCGACTGCTGCATTATTTCCGTTTGAGTGTGTGGACTCGTTAGCCCTGCGGGTTTTCTGTCTCCATGGGGGATGGGGGAGGCGACAGGGGGGGCACCGAGCTCAGACTGGGATCTGCCGGGCATTGAGAGGAACACAGGGAGAGTGTGTGTGCTCTCAACAGTGAAGCCTCGGTTCTGGGTGCGATAAGAGCACGAGATAGGTGAAACGCAAGATGGTGCAAGGGTGTACTCTCTGTGCCCGCATTGGGATTCCAGCCAAGGCCTTGCACTGGCCACGTGCGCATTCAGCCCCCCGCGGTGTGCTCCCACCGAGGAAGAGCACTGTGCGGGAAACATTACGAGAATCAGAGCGCCGATGGGAGACGCTGTCACAGATTTGATCACGGCATATCGCGTTACCAGATAGACAGTTGCGGTATGCAAACACTCGCGCGCACGCGTGTGTGTGTGTGGCCCGGTTGGCGGCGATGGCCGGGCTAGTCTTTGTGCGATCCGCGACTGGCAGTAGCTGTATGCGTACCGACCGTTGCCATGCGCGGTGGTGCTGCCCCCGCCCTCAGGTGCTGGATCACCTGCGCACGTCGATGGCAGAGCTGGAGAGCCAGGCGGTGCGCTTCACGATCGAGGGCGCGCTTGTGCGCCGCGGGCTCTGCATCATGGACGGCGTCTTTGCGGTGGATGAGAGCGCGCGGCTCGGCGCGGCAGCCGCCCACGGCGCCTTCGAGGAGCAGACGGAGCGCAACTTTCTGAGAGCCTGCATCTGGCACGCCAAGTGAGCCGCCCTCCGGCGGCGGCGCGCTCGTTGGTCGTCCGTCGTCGTCCGCGCACGAAATATACCGGCCCAATAAACATGCGTGATGCCATTGTTTCTGCGCGGGAGCGCGGAGCACTTGAAGGCGAATTGTACCAGCAATGTCGTGCACGTCGAGAGGAGGGCTTTTGGGGAAGGCGGAGAGGGCCAAGTGTCGGACTACTGATCCGCGGCGCTCTGCTGTCACGCAGGTGCACCTCCGCAGGGATGAAGAAGCAGATTGCGCAGCTCAAGTTCTGCGCCGCAGAGCTGGGGAGCATCTCGAAGAAGAAGGCGGAGATGGTCGAGATGGGGATGGAGATGATCGTGAAGGACCTGGCCTCGAGCGAATCCAAGCTGGAGAGCAAATACATGCAGACGGAGCTGGACGTACTGGACACGCTCCACCACCACGCCGTGCTGGTGGCCAAGGTGCGCCGCAGGAGAAAACACTCGGCTCGTACGCGAAGCCGCATCCGAGCTCCTCCTGATGTGGCCCGACTACGCGCCCCCTCCTTCCGTCAATCTGAACCCTCCATGTTGGTCTCATCTATGCGGTTTATGCTTATGGCTCGATGGCGCTATCGTCCCTGGTTAATAAGGAACTATCAGCATATATGGCACTCGTGAGGATGTGTGAGTGTGTATAATTGGCAGATCTCGAGAGCACAGCCAGGCTTGTCAGACACGACTCAGGCTTTACTCACACGGTAGGGGGCCTGATCCGGATGCCCGGTGCCGCGCTGCGACCGTGCTCCCGCAGGTTGGCTCCCTGCGCCCCACCAAGGGCTGGCGCTCCTCCGTCGGGGAGATGCTCGACTCTGAGCTGCAGGCCGCGATTGACGAGGTATCCGGCCAGGCCGACGCGTTCCACGCGATGCAGCGGCCCGCGCGCGCGAGCGAGGCGAAAGCCCCGCAGGCGGCGGGGGCGGGCACGGCGGGCCCCGCACTGATTACGCAGATCCCGATTCAGTCGGCGGAGCCCCAGCCGGCCCCGCCCTCGCCGGAGCTGTCGGGAGCTGACGGCGCCGCTACTGTACCGGATGAGCTGCTGGAGGAGGCCAAGCCCGGCCCCGCAGGTGATTTGACTACAAACGGTAGTGAGAAAAGACCCATAGATTGTGATGTACCAGTACGGGTACATAAAAGCCCGCGCCTGATAGATGCGCCTGTACGATGATCGGATGATTGCTGAAGGGCGCAGCGGCGTGCTCGTACCTACTGTGCGGCGCGATGCCAGCAGGTGCGCGCGCGACGGCAGCTGCGCTACGTGCGGATGTCACGCTAATAGCGACTAAGAAAGCCGCAAGAAACGTTTCCCGTGTCATTTTCGTGGGTTCGGGTTCGTGGGTCGTCCGAACAACGTCGAGCTGTTTTGCACAGCGATGGATGCGAGCCGCCGGCATAGCCATTCGGAGTGTCGTTTTTTTTTCAGGACTGGACTGAAACCCTCGCAGAGTCTCGTCTGCGACGGCCGTTTAGGCAGCGATCCACATACGGAATGAAGCCCTGGGTACGCGAATGGTAGGCGACGCTCCGGTTATATAGTCATCAAGCGAATTGCCGAAGTATTCCGCAAGGCCAGGGACGCATGCGACGGAATTCCCAACACTGTTGGATCATCGTCTACGACATTGGCATAACATATCCCCGGCACTGACCGCGAAAAGTCTTCCGTGCCCGTTTGGGCGCCGGCCCGTTTGAGTAATTTGAGTTATAATCTGATATTTTACCACATCGCAATACAACACATCACCGAGGAGTCGTGTTGTATTCTGATGAGGTAAATGTAGCTTTGCCTCTATATGTACAAGCGGGGAGAAGGGAAGGGGGGGGGGGTAAACGCAATGAGATACTGTGACAACCCAGAGTGTGATTGTGTTGCCTGGGTAGTTTAGTGCACATGCTAGAGTCATCTCTGAGGGGTTCAATGTCATAGTGAACCTGCAGCTGCGCACATGTACTTTCAGTGTCGATGGCAGACGGCAGTACCTCGTTGCCCGGCCGATGTGATTGGGTTCACCGGTTACTATCTGCGGAGGAGCGCTGACGAGCTGGGTGGCCGTCATGCAAACGGTGCAGGAGACGAGGCGGCGCCGAGCGCCGTCGCTGATGTACCGGAGATCGCGGAGGACGCTGCAGGCGAGGCGGAGGAGCAGTCGGATGCCGATGCCGGAGCGGGTGTGGAGGAGGGCGCTTCGGGTGCGGCTGCGGAGGAGGATGTAAGCGAGACGGGGGATGAGGAGGAGGCGGAGGAGGAGGCGGAGGCGGAGGAGGAGAAGGAGGAGGAGGAGGAGGAGGAGGAGGAGGCAGTCGGGGCAGCAGAGGCGGCGGCGGAGGCGTCCAGTGACAGTGGGGCCAGGAAGAAGAAGAAGAAGGGGAGGAAGGGCCGCTGAGGGCATGCTGAGCTGTGGCATCCGGCCCGCGTTGAGCCCGCGCCAGCTCGAGAAGAGGCATATATAAGGGAAAATTGCAAAAGAGGGGACAATTCTGACTTTGTCAGCAGAACAGGGTCAAACCCGGCTTTTGCCAAACAGGGTGCAGTGACAAATTGCACATTAATCAGGGTGTTCCCGACTTTGCCAGTCTTGGACTTCTGCAGAACAGGGTGCGACCGGCCGGTCACCATTCACGCCTCAGCCGCAACTGGGGAACCCCCCCTCCCGGATGGGTCCCGGGATGCGTGCACTATCCGGCGCTAGACTGCAATAGCGGACCGTAGGGCGGGTCGTCGGTGCACCCGCCCACAATTGCTGCCGCCAGCCGAGCGCGAGGCGCGTGCTTTTCGCCGCGGGCGAGCAGCAGCGAAAAGACAGTATGAGACAGTATGCGCCCCGTCGCGCGTGCCGCATCGGCAGTGCGGCTTACAGTCGCGCCCCATCGCCGACCCGCCCCACCGGTCGCCTGTGCGGCGATTCCTATGTGCGTGCCTGTTGGTTCAGCCTATCGGATCGCCGCCGTGTTGTCACCTGACACGCACCTTGGCGGCCGCTGCTTGGTGCCTCCGTCGTCGCCCCGCTAGATGATGCGGCGGTTGAGCGTCGCTTACGGGCCGGGGGGCGGGCCTCCGAGCCGCCGGCCGTCTACACCCTGTTACATGCAATTTGCCATACCCCGATTTGGACCATGCTTTGCGACTACACCCTGTTCTGCCATCTGCCACTTCTCAGAATTGTGCCATGTCTTGCCAAAGCCGGGTTTGACCCAAGTCAGAATTGTACTCTGTTTTGCAAGTTTCCCAGAATATTAACGTGGTGCGGATGCTGCGGATACGTAGAGCAGCTGAAATGACAGAGGATCCTTGTCACGTCATGGCACTGCTGACTGTTGAACCCGCTGCTCTGTCATGGCTCTGTTGACCTCGTGCTCCACCAAGGCCGCGATACCGATGCGAACACCGCGCGGAGCGCAGCACAACGACATGGCCAAAGGGGTGGCGTGGGTGCATGCTACTGTGGCATACATGAGCGGGCGTTCTGATATCCGACATACATAGGATGTGTGCTTCTGTGGAGTACATTGTATACTGTGATTACTGCATTCCTACTTTTTGGGCCCGGGGACAGGACTGGCACCAGGGAAACCTTTGCAGCGTCACTACCACGGCCTTTCAACGACGAGTAGTTTTGGCAATAGTAATCCAGTTACGGAAAGCCCTGGGTAGGCGACGTTCCGTTAGTCATCAAGCAAGTTGCCGAAGCATCATTTCGCAAGACTAATAATTGATGGCCAGTCTCGGACTTTCGTTCCCAGTTCGTCGGGAACTTTCACTGTCTAAAACACTGCCATCAAAATACCCGGCACTGCCCACGAACGCATCGCTTTATATAAGGATCACTGATGGGCGGCACTCTGTCAATCTTATACATATGCATGCACTCGTGGCTACCTGGAGTTCTCGACAAGCATCGGTGGTTTCCAACACGTATCTATTCGCGACTACTACCCGTTGGATGGCCAATGATTCCGTACTCATTCAATTATGCAAACATGTCGACGATATCGATATGATCATAGTTATTTACTATAAGTTCTTCAGTTGTTAGTGCCTCGGTGCGCCAACTGCGACGACGCACATCGGGATGTGCCGAGTGAGCTCAAGAAGCCGGCACGTTCGTCGCTATGTCGTGCCTTTTTGTGGATGAATTTGCAATGCACGGGGCGCTTGGGTGCCTCGGCCTCGGCCTTGGCGTTGGTCTATGTCTTTGCGGCCGCCGAGACGGCAGCACCCTACCGCGGCTCGGCCATGCCAACGTGGCGACTGAGGGCCGACACGGTGCTTGGTATGTGGAACTACATGGCTGAGTATCTCGCAGAGTTCTATCGGTTCCGGGGCTCGGGTGCACCCGGTATCGTCGCTGCAACAATGCATGGCACTAAATATGGGACGGTGAAAAACTTTAGAGCTTCTGGCCGATGGATTTGACAATCTTTCTTGGCGTCCATGTGTTATGAGGGGGATTTTATCTCCTGGTTGGACAAGCTATACTGCCTCGCGGGCTCATTCTTTTTTAGTTGGTACTTCTTGGATTTCTGATGTGCTGCTCATCATTAGCATGGGGCAACATGTCGGCACCGGCAACATGTCACCCCGCCCGGTACCGGTTCTCGTTTTCGCACGGGTACAAATAGCGCTTTCGCACGGGTGGTGGTTGGGGACAATGTGGGGTGACTGCGAGAACTCGAACTACAATTAGTGTAATGACAATAGTACTATGCGTCACTGACGCGTCGTGTGCCACGGCCACTACCCGCTCGGTGTTTTAAACCGTCTTCAACCATTCTGGGCCGCGCTTGCCAAATCCCTAGCATTTTTGGTTGTGAGTATGCCCATGGGGCGTACTGTCCGCAGTGAAAAGGGTACCATAGCGGGGTGGATGAGTCGCACATTGCTATTCAGCTGGCGCAAAGGCAGAAGGTGGACTCCCCTCGTGGTGCGGGTGCGTCATGGAGCTGGGCGGGCTGTCGCATGCTGTCGCTAGCGCCGCCAGACATCGGGAAGTCCAAGCGGTACGCCTTCGAGTACAGATAGCTAACATTCAAATGATCCTGGGGTCATGTGACCCCAAAAGAGAACGCTGAACAACAGAGAACAGCTGGCCGCGCTTGTTTGCCGGTTAGAAATCGACGGCAACCGGGGCGCGGGATTTCGACGGGAATTCGGGGTGCGGGCCGACCCTGTCATCTGTCAATTGACAGGTCCCAATGTCAATGAAGGTTGCACAGATTGTGCTGCCCACGGATAGTAGTTGTACTATGAATGACATTATACCGGAATAACCTGTTCCAATTAACAGAATATGCGAACTGCAGTTTCACAGCCAGCGCGGGCGCAGTATGCGTACAATGTAATGCGAACTTGATATTGCGGCATCCACCGCTCTTACAAAGTGCAATAGAAATTCGCAAATACAATCAATCACACAATAGTTACATATACATGCACACGTGCTGCATGGTTGTACATTCCATTTTATTTTTGCAAATGGTGATGAGCTGTATGAAATAGCATATCACATATGCGAAATTGATTGCAAGGAAAACCCATTGAAGTCATATGTTTCAGTACGGGGGTCAAATTAGATATTAAAGCAGTGCCACAGCAAGGGGATACAAGCAAGCATATCTACAATCTGTGAAAAACGACTTGTCATAGTACTCCGATGTTTATTGCATTCAATTTTGTATAATATTTGGATGAATGCTGTGCAAACCATGTCTTCCGATAGTGTATGTTATGTCAATAACAAATAATTATGAACATAATGGAGGACCATGACGGTACGCATAATGGATTGAGTTTAATTACAATCTGCCAGAAATACATATGCCTGATGTATGTTCCAATCCGTCGAATTTATTCTCATTTGTCTTTCATCGTATTTGGTCAACTTTGGTTTTTTTGCTTGGCGCAATGCCAGAGCAAGCCAGTCCAGGCTTCAACTTTGGTCAGCTTTGGGTCAAATTCGGATTTTTTGCTTGGCCCTATGCCATAGCAAGCCAGTCCAGGCTCCGGAGTTCAGGCAACACTCACACACACACATACACACACACACACACACACACACACACACACACACACACACACAACGCACGCAACACCCCCCCCCCACACACACCACACACACGCGCACGCACCCCCCCCCCCACACACACGCACACCCACCCACACCCACACACACGCACACACACACACACACACACACACACCATTGCAAACCGCGGACAAAAATGCGGGAAAACTAGGTGCACGGCGTCCATTAGTTGTCGTGCTCTTGTCACTCGGGTGGGAATAACATATATGGTCAGCTTTCGGTCAGATGTGGATTTTCTGATTGGCGCAATGCCAGAGCAAGCCAGTCCAGACTTCAGCTTTGGTAAACCTACTTCGGATCAGATGTGGATCAACTCTGGATTTTTCCTAGGCCCTATGCCATAGCCAGTCCAGCCAGTGCAGGAATTTCTTTCTTCTCTTAAACATGAACACAATCTTTACATATACATGCACACGTGCTGCATGGTTGTACATTCCATTATTTGCAAATGGTTATGAGCTGTATGAACTAGCATATCACATATGCACACTTCATTGCAAGGTAAACCCATTGAAGTGATATGTTTCTGTACGAGGGTCAAATTAGATATTAATGCGGTGCCTCAGCAAGGGGATACAAGCATATCTCTGAACAATGTTTTGTCATAGTACTCCTCCTATTGCATTCAAATTCTGTATATTTGGATGAATGCTCTGCAAACCATGTCTTCCCATGATGTGTCTGCTATGTCAATAGACAATAATTATGAACAGAATGGAGGACCATGACGGCACGCAAAACAAATTAAACTTAATTTCAATCTGCCATAAAGACATATATGCCTGATGTATGTTCCAATCCGTCGAATTTGCCTTTCATCGTATTTGGTCAGCTTTTGGTCAGATGTGGATTTTTTGCTTGGCGCAATGCCGGAGCAAGCCAGTCCAGGCTTCAACTTTGGTCAGCTTTGGTCAACTTTTTGCGAGGTTTGGATTTTTTGCTTGGCCCTAAGCCAGTCGCAGGCCAGTCCAGGCTTCGGAGTGCAGGCAACACACACACACACCACTGCAAACCGCGTGCACTAATGCGGGACTACTGGGTGCACGACGTCCAGGAGTTGCGGCCTTTTGACCCGGGCAGGGAATAAGGTGTACAGTAGTGTTTACCGGGCTGAAACGGCAAAACTACTAATACTACAACAGACTGCGTGCCTTTCCCAAGGGCAAACACAGCTGAGGACGATGTACGATGTTCTAGGATTTTCCGGTGACTGTGTGGGACACAGCCCCGAGGCAATCCCGGCCTTTCAGCCCGAGTCAATATGTCAGCTGATAAATTTCATTTTCTCCACTGTGTTGGCAGCCATCTCCTCCTGCACAGATCACAAAACCACATAATTAGATCGAGTACTCCATGCTAAACTTTACTCATGATGTAAACCTAAGTTGTATGCGTTATGAACTTATCACACTAATGACGTGGATGCACATTGTCAAACTTATCATACACATAATTTCTGACTCAAAACTATCCACTTTCATTCAAGTACATACATACATTACCTTCCATACTACAGCATGTCACGCAACGCCGAGGACAATGACGATGCTGAACACACGAGTAAAGGGCATTGATTAACATCTGTGGTAAAAGAGAACTACTTACAACGTCCGGTGCCCAATATGTGACCATATAGTCGACTCAACATTTTCATAAACATAAATTTCGACAAAAATATTATTCCACTTTCATACAACTTCATTGACATCATTTGTCATACTGCAACATGTCACGCAACAACGAGGACAATGATGATGCCGAACATATGATGCGCATCATGTTTTCATAAAACAGAGTTGCAGCATTCGGTGCCCTACCACGGGCAATTAAAATTCCAAATAAATAACCATATACATATACTCTGACTCAGAAGATACTACGCGCGAGTGAGGCACAAAAATAGAGACAGACAGCTCCGTGAGGACCTCCAAAGACAAAAAAGAAACAAAAAGAGAGACAGACAGACAGTTGCGCATGTCTGGAACCTAACATGTTGTTGGAACATGACCTACAAACACAGCGCCCGAGACAAGTGACCCAATACGCAGACCGGATGAAAGGACAGAGCAAGCCAGTGGCAACAGCTATCAACATAGTGGCGGCAATAACGAACCTCAGGTGTGGCGGGGAAGTTGGCGCGACAGTACTGATGCCAATTAGAGAGACGATACGCCGCAGTGGAGGGACTGCTGATGCACGCGTGCTCGATCACTGCTGCACACGCGCCCAGACCACGCTCCACACAGGTCCCAAACCAACAGCAGTGCCTGTTGTAACCAAGAAACAGACAAAACAAAGTAGGTAACCAGGTTGCTGCCTATCCTATCAAGGTATGCCTGACTAAGCAGGCAGTGCTGGCGCTGGCGGAGAGGGATAAGAAGGGGCCGAGAAACAAACCGCAATTATAAGAACATAATGATGCCGAACACATCATTAATGTGCATCGATTCACATTTCTGGTCATAGAGAACAAGCTGCAGAGTTCCATGCCGTGCCAGGGGCAATCAAAATTGGTCACTAGATAGATGACCTTACAGGGGACTCAGAATTTGACTCACATTGTGACTCAATAAATTGTGACTCAATAATATCCTCTTTATGCAGCCTGTTAGACACCATTTCTCATACTACAACATGTCATGCAATGGCGAGGACAATGACGATGCGGAACGCACGATTAATGTGCATCGATTCACAATTCCGAGTTCTCGAAACTAAAATTTTCGAAAACTATCCATACATTCGGACTCGGAAGATCCCACGCGCGAGGGAAGCACAGAAACATAGACAGCCAGCTTCGTGAGGACCTCCAAAGACAACAGAGAGTCAGACAGATACTTGCGCGAGACATACACCTGCTCGAAACGACGACTCGGCACATGACCTACAAACACACCGCCCGAGACGAGCGACCGAATACGCGCACCGGGTCAATAGACACAGAAAGCTGGTAGCTACAGGCATCACAAACCACAGTGGCGGCGGCAACGAACCTCGTCATACAGGTGGGCGGCGATGCAGTTGGCGCGACAAGTAAGTCGCCGATCAGAACGCGGACAGGCCGCGGAGCGGTAGGGATCGCTGCTGCACGCGAGCCCGACCGCGGAAAACCACGCTCCACACAGGTCCCAAACCACTAGCGGTGCCTGTCGTAACCAAGAAGCAGACAAAACACGTTAGGTGACCAGGCACTTCCTATCCTGTCCTGCTATTCCTCTGTAAGCAGGCAGTGCTGGCGCTGCAGGAGAGGGATAACAGGGGAACGAGAAACATACCGTAAAATGGCGAACCACGCACAGCTGCGGCGGACGTCTCACCTCCAGGACAAGCGCTTCAAATTCGTCGAACACCGCTACAGGTACCTGCTCTACCTGTACGGCGGCGATGACATATTATCCGCTCAGGGATATGCGCGAGTGCTGGGTGTGTGCGCGGTGGGAGAGAACGGCTATCGTGCTGGTAGATTCTGCTGGGAACAGAATAGAATTGGCCCACACTGCATCCCGACCAGCAGGTAGGGAACGGTGCGCGTAAGGTGGGAATGCCTTCTTCCGATATGCCGTATGATATACACCAATCAAAATTACGAAACATGCCAACTCAGCACGAACATATCTTGGGTATGTCATTTCGTCGAAGCACGTACACGCCATTATGCGCACACATTACGATCACACCGCGCAAAGCGGCCGAGAGCATTTATCTCAATCTTAGTATATTCATCCGTGTCATCACACCACCCAATCTTAGAGGCATAAATACCGGTCATCACCGGCCTCGTACACCTCGCGTTGCATCCGCGACGCAATGATACTTAATGCCACATATGTTTTGCGCGTAAGCTACGATTTAACCTTTTCTGATATGTGAAAATACGCTTTATCGTACGAAGATATGTAAATTTCATAAATTTTACCTTTTTGCTCCCTTTCGGTTTACGAGGGGACACGATACAAAACACTTTTGGGAAAAGTGCTCCACTCTGGCAAGCCTCGTATAACCGCATCGACATTCGTAAACACGAAGCTTTTTCCGACGTACTTCAATAGGACTATTCACGTGCTCCGGCAGCCTGGATATCAGCGTTCTAATAATGGAGGATATGAATATATAGATATATAGATATATATGTACATATATAGAGAGATATGTACACTATACACACGCAAATCGTACAGGCGTAAAAAGTAATGAACTACGGGTGGGTCTAAATCCGTTCGCAGGCTACACGCCACATGTCGCCAAATTGATTGCCGCCCTGCTGTGGGCATATATTATCATGTTCCCTCGAGATAGCCGCCCATAGTAGTCGTACAGTGAATGCGATGGCGTATGGTAGACATGTACGCATTTACATCTAGCATTGGTGAAATGCTACATCTTGCTAGGTACTTCTCATTGTTGCTTCGGCGTCTCCTGAGAGGTGATAAGAATGGGTGATGCATACCACCATACTATGGAATAAATGGACGATGTATGTATACGCATGTACTAAAAGAAAATGACAAAAAACAAAGTGACGATGACGCTTTGTTTTGTTATATGTACTCGGTGCCGAACGGCTCGCTGAGGTGTACTGCGTGGGGCGCGCCGATTTGAAGTTCGGCTGCTAAAAACCCGTTCAGTACTTCGTTCTGACCCCTGGTGGGGGATGGGGTGTTACCCATTTTGGCGAATTTTTAGCTGCTTTGGGTGCGCGCCACCTGCATGACATACATCGTGCGACAAGGATGTATTTGGTATGTTCTTCTCTTGCGTGATCGCCCGCTAGTGGCTGCATAGTTATTGTTTAACTCTAGTACGAGTTATGGAGTCAATCGATGGCGCCCATAGAATTGCGCATATAGTCAGCATTGTTGGTGTACAGCATTCTAAGGGGCGCCCCCGAAATCTTTGAGTTCCGTGGTAAATACTATTTTACTATGTAGTGTCTATTTATCACTGCATGAATCCGTATGGTGTGGCTGAGTGTACGATGTAATATATACTTATCCGTGAAGATACGTATACCACTAAACACGTCGATGCTGCTGACACCCTCGGAAGTTTGGATGCATATGCACACCCATCGGCCTCCCTAGATCGTAAGGCCTGGAAGATTTTATCCGTTGTCTTTGGTGGCGATTTTGCTCGGAAAAGGGGGGGGGGGGGGAATCTTCCTTTTCCGGAAAAAAAACTTATAGTCTAATAGTACTTTGAACAGTACTCGTCGATGCCCCCGATGTCGTAGGCGACAGCGCCCGGCGCAGCTAACTCGATGCCGGTACGGTACAGTAGCGGCTGATGGGGAGAAAACCGCCGCGATCCATCCTCTAAGCTTTGTTTATGGGGTTTCAAGAACTAGTCAACTGTCCTAGCTAGAGCGACCCGTACAGTCTGTTTCGGGTTTCAAACTGTTTTTACCGGTACCCTGCGGGTTGCCTTTTATATATCGCCCGCGAGCCTTGCGCCGGGCCTGGGCGGGGAGCTACGTAGGACAGCCATCAACATCTCGTCTGCCATCTTCCCACTCGTTGCCTTCCATACATATATCCGATATCACTCCACCCTATCCCACCACCACGAGCACCCGTCGCCCACACCAGGCAGCACCACTATTTTATGTCCCTCCTTGCGTCACTGGCGGCGTGCGTCAGCATTTCCGTTGACGGCAGGACCGCATTGCGGAACGTATGGATAAAGCTAGGCGCTCAGGAATGGGGCGACAAGAACTCTACGGACCTGCTGAATGAGGCAATCGAGGCCCACGCCCCCTACTACCACCCCCTTCCTGCTGACACCGATATCAAGATGGTGTGCCGCGCCGGCACCCGGCACGACCGTGGGCTTTCGCAAGATTGCACAGCGTTCCTGCTAGAGGCAGTCACAGACACCTTGGCGTTCCTTGAGACGAGAACGGTTACGATTAAGTTCGATTGCCAGCGCCCCGCTAGCTCTCGCCCAGCACCACACAACCACAGAGCCTTGCTGCGCTGAAGGCGGGCACCGCCGCCGCCGCCACGCAGCCACCGCCCTCAACTCCCATCAAATCCACCTTCAAAAAAAGTTATGAGGCCAGTGTTGCCCCTATCATATCCACAATTGACGGCATATTCCAGCGTCTTATGTGGGCTGGCCAGCGCATTCAGACACACACTCATGCAGACAGCCAGTCTATGCAGGCACTCCTCAAGCGTCTTCATGATATCGACCCAACTCTAGAATCCCTGAAGCTGGACTCCGGCTCAATCAATAAGCATCCTGAGCTGCGCCGTGTCATTGACAATCACACCATTGGGGGGGCCCTACATGAGGCAGTACTTCAAGCAGCCCCTGGTGGACGACTGACAGTGCAAGGCGTGCCAGCTTGGCCTGTTGGGCGTACTGCGCTTGCTAGCCGCAGCATATGCCGACATCGTCAACCACAAGGTACCCATGCCTATCCCTGAGGTGACCAGTGACAGCATCAAGGATGCTGTGCATTACATGCCATTCGAGGAGGCAGTCCATCACGAGTACACCACAGCACACCAGCCAACCTTCATTCAGCGCCAGCAGCAGAAGGGACTGGTATGTGTTGGGGACGGCATGCAGCGGACTGCTCAGAAGGAGGGACATGGCCACCACGGAGCTGGCGCCCAACCTGCTCAAAGGCAAGTATGTCGGGGGTGTGGTTACCTGCAAGGACTGCATGAGACCCCGCTGCATGTACTCCTTAACGCACCCACGGAACATGGAGCCAGCATCCACTGTGGTGGATGGGAAGAAGGTGCAGCCCAGCGTGACGGAGAAGGCGGAGTGCAAGCAATATGCCTTGCAGAACTTCCATGCAGCAGCTGAGCACAATAGCTTCTTGTGCGGCATGCAACCTTTTGATGACGACCATCCGCTGCATGGAGTGTTGGTGACACGCAGCAACATCACCTGTGGATCTCATGTAGAATTTGAGTACTACTCTACGCAGACCAAGAGGGCCACCTGGTTTGATGCTACTACCCGTGCCTGGTGCGCTGGTGTGCATGGGGAGGGTACCATTAGTCAGATTTTACAGGATTTGTGGCACACCGTGCTGCCCTTGTGTGAGTACTGCAAGTCCCAGGGTGCCAAGCCATTGGTGAGGGCGCAGAGGCGCATGGCAGCTGAGCGAGAGGAGGCTTCTCGGAAGCGTGCGGCCCTTGCTGACAAGCAGCGCCACGACAAGGAGCAAGTTGAGCAGCCGGCGGAGGAGGCAGCCCAGCCTCAGCAACAGCCAAGGCAGCCTCGCAATGCCAGGTCTAGCAGAGGCAGGAAGCCACGGACTGCCAACCAGCCAGTGACTAGGAGGCGCAGTACACGACAGTATGCAGCTGGCATTTAGATGTGTCCATCATGTGTTCCACGTACAATAGATAGCATGGTAGGCTGTCTCATACAATCGGGCGGGTCTGGGGTTGACAATGTAAACAACATTGTCATTTATTACATTCATCTATGTGCCATATTCATCTATGTGCCGTGGTCTTCTATGCATCATGCTGCATCTGTATTAACGGCATGTTTGCTGCCGCAGCTTGTCTACAGTACTGCACAAAGTACTGTCACAGTCCCCCCTTTTTTCACCTGAAGGTGGGGGTGCCCAATACCCATAGAAGTTCACCTATAACATGTATTTGGTTGCCCTGGCTGTTCCTGCGTGCTTACAAGGCAGAAACATGATGTTTCCTTGTTATTTGTTTCATGGCAGTACTTTAGCAGTACTGCAGAGGAAGGAAGTATTTCCAAAGGGGGGGGCCCCCAAAAAGGGGGTGGGGGGCACCAAAGACAACGGATAAAATCTTCCAGGCCTAAGGCTCCCGCAGGGCCACAAGCCGGCACTTTTGAGTCTCGCCCCCCTGCCCCGCAGCAAAAAACCCAGCCGACATGCTCGTCTAGAATTGTCGACGCAACTCGCACGATCACGGCAACAAGCACGTTGCTTAAGGACAGAGAGGCTGTACCAATCAAGCTGCGGAAGCATGGCGGAAGCTTTGCTGAAACTGCGAGGGCGACGGGCCGCAGCGAGGACTTATTCGTCCGCCGGTGGGCTCGGCGCGCTGAAACGGGAGAAGGCTCCGGTAACCCTGCGCGGCAAGGGAGGCCGCGCCTCCTCAGCAACAAGACTGCTTCGGCGGCGAGGCGAATGGCCGAGGGAAAGGATGCCGTAGGGGCCACCACTATTGCTTGCCGACTGAGGGCGCGTGGCCATACGGCAAAGACGGCCAGCACGCGCGGTGTTTGCCACGCTTTGAAGCGAGGGCGGCCGTTGCAGTTGAAGTCCATGGATAGAGGCAACGGTTCACACAGAGTCGCGAGCGACAACGAGTGGTATGGGCAAAAGAGAACAAAGATTAAGACGGACAAAACTGGATGTTCACAGATTCGAAGATAATTCGGAACCAAAAGCTCTCAGAGAGACGGAGATGGCAACGCTGCGGCAAATTCGTGTAGCAAGAGGTAGTCAAGCATCCAAACCAAGCAGGCAAGCACCCGCCACGTACAGCGCGCTGGCACCAAATGGTGTGTCTAGCACGTATGCGGTCACGGGAACCACGGGGCGCAAGGAATATACAAAACAAAATGTCTGGGTGCGAAAGAATTTATACTGCAATAAGGTGATTGAGAATATATTCGTTCATGACGGTGCGCAGCTCTTTGGCGGGCAGCCGTTCACGTTCTATGAAGACGGCGCCTCTCATAGATAGGGCGAGGCATAAGGCAAAAACACCTCTCATATATACGGCGAGGCATAGGGCAAAAACAACAAAGTTGTCATGGCAAAAATTCCCTCACATCAAATCACATTACATGCGCGCACCTATGTGCTCCCCAGATGTGAATCTTGTCGAAAACATGTACAATATAAGGTCCTTATATAGTTGAGGACTGGCTGTGGGAAATGATATTCAAAAGCTTTTGAATATCATTTCTAGCTTCCGCGGCTTTGAGAATACATTCCATCGCAAATTGGGCGATGTATCAATGATGAATAAAACAATGCAAACAACAGTGCGCCTCAATGCCTAGGCGACTAGCAAAGATTTTGAGCGCGGGAGGAGGACACATAGAGCGAAACACATACACCCCAAAAGTAAGGTTGTAAATTGAAAACACTTGCCTACAAATCGGCAGTAATATACATATGCGTAACATTTTTTCATCACACTACAGAATGCGGTCGGAGGGCGCGACGCCGAAAACGTAGAAGCGGTCTTGAAGGTCGAAGGAGAAAATGTAGTCCCCTTCCTTAGTTAGGTGTCGCACACCCATTATCGTCTCCATCCGGAGGTGCTTCCCAGCGCTGAAGGTGTTGAATACGCGTATGCCGATGATGAACCGCCATTGGTTGTCGACTTGTTGTTGGGCTTGAAGTTCGGTACAAAGAAGGCCCACGACACCCGCCACCACGCCAATCTACGACGATCGCTCCCACACGCCGGTTTTGGTGAAGCGGTGTAGCTCGGAGTAGAGGAACTTGAGTTGGGCTGCGGTAAGTTGCGTCTTAAAGGAGACGCCTTGTTGAACCTTTCGGGGGTGGCCGGTTGTTTCGCCTTGCGAAAGGGTACTCGCACGCCCTGCCGGATCCAGCTGTGCACTTGCGCGCTCGCGCCGATGTCTCGCCATCGCCGCCAGCTCCGACGCACGTGGTGTCGCATGAGCCGGGGTTGAAGCCATCGGCACTGCGCGCCACACCGTCAGTCGATGGCCTTGCCCTTGCCTTGTCGCCCTTGTCGTTCTTGTTCTTGGCCTCCGCCTCGCGGCGTCCCCGCTCACGCTTCTCGCGCGCCGTCTTGTCATTGGTCTTCCGCGAGGCGGCGGTGCCGGAGTCCTCCTCTAGCTCATTCTACTTCCTGAAGTGTACTTCGGCTTGTGAATTATTGGCTGCAAATGCGCTTGCGGTGACGAGGTCGTCCACGATGTTATTAGCAATCCCTCTTGCTCGGCGGTGTCGGAGACGCGGGAGTGTATAAGGTGCTCCGCGCCGACTTGCTCTTCGTCGCCTTCGGTGAGTGCCGTTTTGGTTTTGAAGAGGCGTAGGTAGAAGACCCGGGCCTTCTGCGCGTCGCCCGCTGCCGCAAACGTGCGAAGCGCGCTAGCGAGGTGTCTAATAGGTCGAGGGCGCCCTTCTAGTTGGTGCGGGTGGTGGCGATTGGCGCCAATGGCGTTGCCATAGCAGTTGTTGCCGCCGACTCTGCGGCCGCGTGGAAAAAAGGCCATAGCACATGACGTGTCGGTACTCGTCCCTGGATACCATCTTGTTCGTCTACGTGAAGGTCTACCTCGTCGCGACGGGGATTTACGTGCGCTGGGGCGTCGCACGCCCAAAGGGGAAGAGTATGTCGTGGTGGGCGCGGGGGTAGGTCGTCTACCCAATCGCGGGGTCGCCACCGCCGTCGTCGTCGTCCTCTGTCGCGATGCTTTCCGGGCGTCGTGCACCTTGTCGTTACCATATTACCACCCTACCCTAACTCGGCGTCCTCTTCGTAGCACTCGGTCGCGGGATCGGCACGCTCATCTGCTTGTTGACCTCTTCTTGTTCGTCCAACCGGATCGATTAATAGGTATTTGACATGCAATATCAACGCTTGCAGAAGCGCCTGCGCTGCCTCCGCGGGTGGGGTTCCACCAGCTTCGTTTCCGCGTAGTCTTGCCGTCGAAGATTGTTTTCTGTGGCGTGGTTGTGCTCGAGGAACGACCGCGCCCGCCTTCTTCCCGCCTGCCATCGTAGCTGAAAGGTGTAGGGAGTGGCTGATGAGTCGGTCGTTGGCGTAATATCGCGAGTATTTACACCTTGCATCCCTACAAGAGAGGCGATTCCGGTGCGCAATACGCTAGTGTCAAGCTAGCGCATAAGCATAAGGCTGGTGGACTCCCGTCGCTGCTCTGGAGCGACATACAACGAGGCTGACTGGGCCTGGCACGTGCGCCGCTGCCCATCGGCGTGGCCTAGCCATAGCGGCGTTCCTAGCGCGGTTAGCGGCGCTGCTACTGGTACTCGAAGCAAGGAATTTGAAGCGGCCGTTTCTCCAGTGTAATTCAAACCCCTACCAGCAACATCACCAACATTATCGCGCTGCGTTGACGCGCGTGCGGCGCGCGCGATCAATGCGACGACGCCGACGATGATGATCCATGTTTTTAATTTATTTTAAATTTTCCGCCCCCGGGATTGGATGATGCATTGTGTTGGGACAGTACCTCGTACAGTCCTGTGGTGTGGTCCTCGGCCCGGTTCAGACGGGTATTCAAGCTCTACAACATCGGATGATGACATCCAAGTCCGATCGGCACCCTTTTCGAGCAGCTTGATATCTCTTTATGGTTTCGGAGCTTTGGTGGCGAGCCTGTATGACAACAGACCCGGGTTGAAGCATAATGACAGCCTGTATGACAACAGACTCCCGCTTGAAGCATTTCAAGATTTCATGGGTTCTCCTTCTTCCGCTATATCCGGTGTAAGACCGATTCGCAGCTTCCGGTGACGCGATCATCAATTCCCAGAAATTCTCCTATATCAAGGCTCAAGCGCGGATGATTCCGGCTTCTACGGCTCAGGTCCTAGGATCTCTACCCAGACTTTCCTGTCATCCTCCCTCTCCTCGGAACCAGGAGGGGTATTGGGACAGTACCTCGTACAGTCCTGTGGTGTGGTCCTATGCCCGGTTCAGACGGGTATCCAAGCTCTACAACATCGGATGATGACATCCAAGTCCGATCGGCACCCTTTTCGAGCTTGATATCTCAATACATTGCATGTTGTCGCGTTGTTTAGGTCTAAATTATGTTGGCGCGTTGTGCATCAGGCCGGCGGCAGCATGCGCCCAAGTGGCGCGCGCCAGCGTGTATGTTCTGTCGTACGGTATAGGTAGTACGGTAGCGCCGAATGTCGCGTACCTGTAGGAAGAGTGAAGTAGCGCCGATTGTCGCATTCATTGCTGCGCAGCTGCTACGACAGAACCCACTCTGGGCGGGCGACGGTGGTCTGTTGCCTAGCGCCCGTCACTCTGCTGCGAGTGTGCTTACCGCGCCGAAGCGTTGACATGTCCAAGACAAATCGTGGTGATACGCCCCGAGAGTGCATCGAGTGCGGTATCGTGCTGTTAGCCTGCGCTGGCGCGGGAATCTCCGCGAGCGGGTTGTTCGGGCTACTTCGGGCCGAGCGTTGCACTCCGCACCGCCGATCAGCCAGTAGCCCAGGGGCTCCAGGGCGGCGGGCACGCGGCTGATCGACGGAATGGATAGCCCGATGGCGACCCCGATGAAGGTGACTGTAAGGTAAGGGTTCACCGCACCCAGGCCCCTTCCCCGAGCGCCTCCGCCGGCCGGCTCTCCCTGTGCACATGGCCCTCAGCTCGCACCCCTGCACTCGTCGCTTCATCGGGCGGTGGCAATCCTTGCGCCGGCGCCTGCTCACCCCATCCGCCTGCTGGGCAGGCCACATGCACCCTTGCGCCCCGGCTACCTGTCTGCCGCACTTTGCAGCGGACCAGAACAGCTGCCCGGTTGTCGTGTCATGGCAAGCTTAGATCGCGATGGCTGTGGTGCTCCAGCTTAAATATTGTGGCGGCATTTCGGTGCATTTCCGTGCGGCGCAGGGGAGGACTCTGACACAGACACGGAGGAGGACGAGGCGGAGGAGTCGCGGTGGCGCAGCCGGATGACGTCAGCCACTCCCTACCCTCTTGCCCTGGGCGCTCCTGTCCGTCGCACACCGTGACCCGGTCAATGCCGAGTTGCTGACTGGCTGGGCCGCCCTGCAACCACAGGCTGCAACGCATGCGCAGCACGGGGACAACCGAGAGTCGGCAGTGGGGAGGCGCCGGGTGCGCAGTAAGCTGCGAGGATCGGCTGTCGCGGGTGGTGCGGGCTGCTCGGTGCGTGTTGCAGTGCCCAACTCGCGGGCTGCCGGAATCACACCTCTCGGGGCGTTGTGGTTGTGCGTATTGCACATGATGCTCGCTGCCATTGCCTCCCTTTCTCCAGCAAGTGCCCACCCGCTTTCCTCCGCTGGCCGCCGCAGGCGGGTTTCCCAGCTGCGCAATCACTGGCCAGCAGCCAAGCTTAGCTCGCCCAATCACAGAGATGCGGGCCATCACCGGGCTCGCCCACTTCCTTCAGCTCCAGGTTTGGTTGCCGTGAACTCCCATCACCGTCGATTGCCTGCCTGGGGATCATCGCGATTTAGGGTTTAGAACCCCCAACCCTAACACCCAAGGCGCGGCTGAGAGGGCTGGCACCGCGGCGCATGACACAGGAGCCCCTTTGCGGAGGAGGCAGCCTCCGCGGAACGCCCAAAGCCGCACAAAACCTTCACGCGGCTGAGGTGCGGCCAGCACCCCCGCCATGGCATGCTGCAGGGGAAGGAGGGGGGGGGGGGGTGGTAGGGGTAGGCGAGCCTTCCAGCAGCCAAGTGGGCCATGGCAGAGCAGGGCGGGCCTGGCAGGCGGGCCGGGACAGCAGCGCACCCTGTGCAGCGACCTGATGTATGGATTGTGCCGCGGCCAGGACCACGGCCCGGCTGAACTCGCCATTGGGTGCGTGCTACTGGCTGCCTGATCCCATCCTGCTTGCTCTCACCCTCACCCTAGGGCCCACTATCATGCGCATCACAAGATGCTCATTCGGGAGCAGCTCCTGCCCTGGGAAGCCCCCCCTCTCATGCACCACGCTTAGCGCCGTTGGGCACCCTCCGTGCGCAGGAAGACAGGGTCCAAGCGGAGCAAGACGGAGGTGTTTGGCCGGAACGTGGCGAGGTTTGCAGATGAGGAAATTTCGCCCCGGAGCGCGATGAGGCGCGCCGGAACGAGCCGCCGCCTCAACGCCCAAACATGACAATAGGTAAGCTCCCGCCAGCTTGCCCGGCCTGCCCCGCGATGCCGAGACCGCTGCTGGGTGCCGTGCACGCCAATGTGTCAACTCAACGAGGTGGGGCCACTGAATGATGGGGAACTTGAGACACAGTCTCGTGTGGCACGGGCACTGCTTGCTATAACAATCACAGCTACCCCTATCTGCCACAAGAGCGTGCCTGGAAGCTGTGGATGCTCCGTAAGGCACGGGCCTACCGCCAGAAGCTTCCTATTGAGATGTGTGTGTGTGTGTGTGTGTGTGTGTGTGACTGTGCGTGCAGGGCCCCGCCAGGCAGGCAGGTAGGCAACCCGCGCCTCAGCCATGACGGCGGCGCAGGCAGACGCAGCGCACCAGGCTATCGAGGCGCTGGAGCAGGCCAAGGCGCTGGTGAAGAGCGCGGGCCTGCGGCAGTGGTCCATCAAGCACCGTGACGGGACGACGGAGGAGTTTGACGCAGGCGCGGCTGCCAACACGAAGCAAACGCAGTCCAACCTCAGGTTTGATGCCCCCTCTCCCCCTACCCGACCCCTGCCCCATCTCCACACTCATTCACATCAAACTGGCAATCGCCTCCCATGCGCAATAGCGGGCAGCTCGTGCAGCACAATGGCTGGAATCGTGGGCTTCCTTGCATTCCTTAGCCTGCCGTTGGCGGTCCGCAGATAAGACGACCAAGGCGCTGGCCGAGGAGAGCCTGGAGCAAGGGCCTAAGCTAACAGCAAAGCGGTCAAGTGGGCGGGCATCAGGAAGATGCTTGGAGTGAGCAGCTACCCCCCTGCCCCCTCCCCCCTCCCCTCGCCCCTGCCATACCGCTTTCTCAAGCTCCTCAGCACCCTCGCAGACGCCTCCTACCCAGGGTCCTGTGCCTTGCCGCCCTCGATTCCGCAGGTTGCTATGGGATCCAGGCCGTCACGAACGCTGGCGGACGTGATAGACGATCCTGGCGACCTGGAGGTCAGCTACCTTATAGGTTCAGACTCCGAGGTGCGCCAAGCCCCGCGATGCCGCCTCCCTGGGCCGGTCACTCCAGGCGCGGTGCGCACCTGGCATGGCGTTCCGGGGCCGCGCTGAGATTGGCACTGCGCAGAGCGAAGGCGGCCGCTCTCGGGAGGGAGGGGCAGGCAGCAGCAGATGACGACATCCCGGAGACCAAGGTGCGCCTGCGGAAGCCTCAGGGCAGCATTGTCTTATCCTGCCCGCTGCTGACAGTCAAATTAAAACAGGCACCACCGCTCCCACCCCTTACGCAGTAGTAGCCCTCTCTTCCCTGCTCCTCTCCCCATCATTTGCCCCCCCCCCCCCCCCCCTCTCCTCTCCCCACACACACACCTTATGATACACTATAAATACAACACCTCTATGAACTCCCTCCCGGCGGCGGCGGGTCAGTTGCGGGACTGTGGACCAGACCTGGACGCCGAACGACCGTCGCTCGTCCGCCTCGCCAGCGGCCCGTCGACAGACGCCGGGCCCCGGGCCGGCGGGTCGGTGGACGCGGGGCCGTACAATATGTAGCGACCACTGTGATTGATCCTTGCAGCTCTCTGGATTCCACACTCCCAACGGGTCTACTTGTATCAGATATACCTAGCGAAAACGTAAAATACGAAAACCGTCGAATTTCGTTGTAGATATCT
>VCJN01001818.1:0-18102 GCA_006384855.1 Tetraselmis striata
GGCAGCGACTACGTAATGGCAACCTGGCAATATTTCGTGTGTCGCGCTACTATAGGCGTCAAAATTCACGACAGGGTTTTTTAGCGGCTCGACTTCAAATCGGTGCCCCACGCGGTACAGCAAGCCGGTGGTGGTGGTACCGGGTACAAATAAACAAAACAAAGCGTCAGTGTTACCCGTACTTTCGGGCTGAGGCCTGAGCGTTAAAGCGGCGTTCTTTGTACGCGCGCACGCCCGTGCGCGCAAGCTCGAATTTCGCCGTCGACAGATTTCGTCGTACTGAAGCATGCCAGGCCCGCCGCGCGCGAACCACGGTGCGCGGAATTAGGTGCACACAGGCGGACACAGGTGCGGGTGCGACTACGCAGAGCACACAGTTTACAGCCGCACTGTGACCTTATGTACCGCGCGTTTTTATTGCGTTTTTTTGCGCACGCATTTCATTGCCGACCAGCAATCTTCATTTCCCCGGCGCGCACTAGCGGGCGGGTGTCGCTGATTCTTGAAGCGCACACGCCAAGCGCGGCCATGGGCTCGCGACGCGCAAGATAGCCGTAACATCACCGCGCATGTTCTCAGAGTAGGGCATAGAAATATCCTAGATTACCCTTGATGTACACCGCATACATGCGATGTCAGGCATTTACATCTGGCAAGATGTAGCATTTCACTAATGCTAGATGTAAATGCGTATATGTCCACCATACGCCATCGCATGAATTGTGCGACTGCTGGGTCCGGCTAGCTCGATGGAAGATGAGGATATATTCCCACAGGGCAGCAATACGTTTGGCGACATTTGGCGTGCAGCCTGCGCACGGATTAATAAGACCTTCCCGTTCATTAATTTTGACGCATGTAGTATTGTGGCATTTCCCCGGGTTTTCAAAGCGTACGGCCCTGAGGTCAACATGCGGGCACGCACGCAGGCACGCACGCACGGCCTCAATAGGTGCCTTTCGATACGGGTGGACGAGACGGTGGACGGGTTCTAATCTAACCCATACAAAACGTACAAAAGCGTCTCGTCCAAGAGTACGTACTGCTATATGTTGGCGTCCTGTATCAACTCGTCCACTGCCGTGAGCGATGGACGGGTTGAAATAGCCCAAAATCGCTGATCTCGTCCACCGCTCAATGAGCGCGTTCCTAAACAATACAGCACTTAGTGCTCTATATGCACCAACCCATACTACTAACGCGCGCCCGCCGCGGCGACACCCCAACACCCCTATCTACCTCATCTAGTCATCCCCACGCCCGTCACCATCACGCGCGATGCGCTTTTCCGTCGAGGCTGCAAGTTGGGAGCCGTCGGTAGTTATGGGCGCAGACTCCACTCCGTCGCCGCTCAACCGCTGATCCGTCAGCGGGAAGTGCGGAGTGTTAGGTTATGGACATGTAATGATAGTACACGCAGCAAGCGGGTGGCGCGTGGCGAATTGGCGCGTGCGAATAGGCGCCCAATTCGGGTGATGGCGGCGCCGCTATCAGTAGGCGATCCTATCCCAGCGAGTTCGTCACCGCGCGGTATGATCCGCCATTTCATCCTGTCCACTTCAAAATCTCGTCCACCTCTATCGAAAGCACAGCCCGCAAAACGAGATGGACGGGATGAATCAAATCCGGACGTTCCCGGGGGATCTGGACTCGTCCACCGCCTCGTCCACCCGTGTCGAAAGTCACGTAATGTAGCCGCGCGCGCATATGGGCATGTCGATGGAATTCGGAAACTCCATAATTATGTGGCGGGACAATGTACATAGGGAACCTAAATAAGGGTTAGTTCTTTCCGCTGTACATGCTGCCAACCGAGCCACCGAGCATCATGCGCCTCTGCGCGGGCTTGCTGCGCCCTAGGTGCGAGGTTGATAGATTAATTTTAATGCTCATCCAATCCACGATGCGGATTGGGGCTTTGCTTGCTCACTGACTGCCCCACTGCCACGAGGGGAGTTGTGTTCAGCCCAATAGATCAAGTAGAATAATAGCAGTGATAGCAGCTTGATGGTTGTAGTTGCTCATGTTGCACAACCACCGTGCGAAAAGAATGGGTCATAGGCGGGGAGCTACCTATGCCGTACATACTGATATATTGCTGCTAGATAGCAGTAGCTGCTATAGAATCCTTTATAAACAAGAAATTATATCGGTCGCTGCGTCGTGTGCTCGTGCTCATTCCGCATCCTCTTGTGTTGTTGCCTCAACCTTGCAGTTGCCGTAGTGTTTTCCTAGTAAGAAGGATTGGTGCCTTCTCGGGGGATTCTCCGATCGATACTTTGCAGTGAAAGGCCACGTAAACGCGCGCCGTCAGCATACAATCATAATGTACATCATACTACACCTACGATTACGGCTTCGCTCATATGTGGATATATGATTCCCCGTAGGAGGAAAGGCAAAGCTCTCCTTTTAACTTCATCTCGTATCGGGGCCTTCTCAGAATGCACGATACAAAAGCACTTTTCAAAAGCGCAGCGATCTGGTTAAACTTCGCAGCTCGCACCGACAGTCGTACGACCACCGCATTTTAGCTGTTTCTTCAATAGGGGGGCTTCGCGTCATATTGGGCGTGAAATTGCGTTGTCCGCACAGCCCGCCACGTCGCGTGCCGTTCTAGTCAGCATGTAATCGTTACATTCCATCTCAGCACCCCGCGGCCCGCCGTGTACATCTGTGACACATACATCGGCATCTCCCCGGCAGCCACCTCGAGCGGCATCTACCACTTCACCCGGACCCTCCGCCGGTTGCGGCAAGCACCACTACTGCATCACACCTAGCATGGCCAGGCGGGTAAGCAATGGCCGACACCATAAAGAGGCGGTGTATTGCGTGAAGGCAGTCGTCGCCGTTTTCAGTCTCATCACCACTCGGAAATCGCCGCCGCTCCGCACCCGTGGCCGTGCCCCATATGTTATCGAGCACATCCGGCGCCTACAACACATGGATTGCGCCAGCAAGCATCCAAAGCGTGGCCGGCCCACCCTAGCAAGCTCAACATGTCCCTAGATGACGGGCGTCAGAGCGAGCGGCTGTTTCAGAATATTTATACACACCGGGTAAAACCTCGTGGATTCGAAGAGATACTCGCGGGGCTGCAGGTACCCGACGTCATGCGCTACCCGAACGGTGGTCCGAAGTTCAGGGGGACTACGAGGATAGGGATTGCCGTTGGATCACTGCAGCGCGTGTAGGAGCGCAGAGATTCAACGTACGTCCGCCTGCTCCCACCGCCTCCTCCACTCCTTGGCCGAGGCTTTCGCGGGATTTCCGGCCACACCAGGGGGTGCATAGGTCTCGCATGTAGCCGACATGGCGACAACTGTAGCGTGCGGTTGCGGATGGGACTGCGGGTGCGCTGCGAGCCGGCGCTGGGTGGGCCGTTTGAAATATGGCGAGCGAGCCGCTCGGTTACGACTAGTCGTAGAGAGGGGGGGGGGGGGGGGGGGGGGGGGGGGGGGGGGGGGGGGGGGGGGGGGGGGGGGGGGGGGGGGCGGGCGTAGCCCGTAGCAGTACAATTCAGTTCTGCCTCCCCAATGTCACGCCCGGTATGCCCGGTCCGCCAATAGTCGCTATGAGCTCATATTGGGCAGACGGCCAGGTCCCTGCGCAATTTGGTCGTACGCTAGGGTGTAGCGCTGACGTGTCGCGCGATGTTGACGTCACCCGGCCCAATACGACGCCCAGTATGACGCGAAGCCCCCTTAGCGACGACTAAATTGGTCTATCAATCACAAGCATGTTGGTGTTAGTTCTGTTTTTAGTGCGCTTTTGTGAAACCCCTTATGTAATAAATAAAATCACAGCATATGTTTTCGCAGCCCGGATATCGGCGTTTTAAATACCGTATGTGGGTCGCTACAACTAAGGATTAGCGGCTATAAGTACCCTTCGAACAAAATGTAATCCTTAGGCTAGTCGCTACTTGTAGTCGCTAACAAATAAGATACTGCCATCCAGTCACATGAATACAATATATATACGTCGGATGCCAACCTGGCAGTACCCGGTAGTACTGGTAGCCACATATATTTCGTACATGGTCGCTACCGTCCGACAATTATTGTCAAATACCATCGTCAAAAATAAGGTCGGGTTGGAAGTATGTTCTATATTGAGAATGTGTACGTTATTGTTGGCAACGGTAACTTATTCGTCCCACAAAATAATCGCCCCAAATTTATGACGTGCTGTATATAGCTGTATAAATGTGGTTTCTCCTTCTGCCCGCCCTAGGCTAACCGTAAATTATAGCGAGTACAGGTACCTGCAGTCCGACGATATTATGTGAATACATGCTTACCCTGCAGTTAAACTCCGGGAGGCCGCGCACGTGCCGACACAGTCAGCGTAGCCCCTGTCGCGCCCGTTGATGTCATATACGATGCGATTGTTACACCGTCACCATCACTTTCAGCAGTGGACTGAAGCAGCAGCAAGGCCAGGTGGGGCTAGGACGAGGTCTCGCGACTCATCCCTGCAGCCCACAGGCGTCCTTCTACGAAGCAGCTGCGAGACCAGCTTTTGTCGGACCTTTGTCAGGCGACGAGCGGCGCTGCACAGCGCATCGGGACTCCCGGCCACTTCAACATGGCGGCTCGGCCCGCGGTCTCGCTCAATGTCTCAAGCGGTGTCTCAGATGTCAGCGCCCGTGTGAGCTGCAGCCTCGGGACCCGGCACCTCGCCCCTCGGTTTCGAGGGTCCGGGATATCGCCGCGGGGAGCACGGCAACGGCATTTTCTGAGCGCCCGGCAGCGTGGACTCTTGCCGGTTGAACCCAAAGCTTCGTCGAGGTGCGCTCCCGGCCCCCAGAACCGCTGCAGCCGCCCAGCGAATAACAGTAATCCAGTCGTCGGCTCAACAACATCCACCCGGAGTAGAACTACTACAGCTTCTACTCCCGCTTCCGCATTGCGCATCCGTTCCCGCTGAGCGCCTACACACGCCCGATTGTTAGCGGCGCTGCGTCGGGTGCCCACAGAAAATACGCCCGCCGAAAGCTTGACATCTTACCCTTGCTTGTTTTCATCAATCGTGTCCTGACCCCTCCTCAACAGGCCTTCGCACCCATCGGCAAACTCGCAACAACCCGACGTCGGGTTCGGCTTCTCTGGTGCCGGGCTCCTCTTCCCTTACTACATCGGCGTGGTGGATCGGCTTCAAGAGGCGGGCGCTTTACGGCAAGGCAGCAAGGTCGGCGTTGCAGACCTGAGGCTGAGGACCCGAAGCTGAGGCTGTGGCCCGCGGGCCAGTTCTATGCCTGAAGGAAGGGAGCTGCCATGGATCAAAGGCCATCTCTGAATGCATGTTTGCCGTCATGGCTATTTTCTATAGGTGGCAGGAGCTTCCGCTGGCTCTATCATTGCAGTAGCCACAGTGTGCGGAGTGGAAATGTCCACAGTACGTCTCCAAATCACCTCTGATCCAAAACCTCTCATATGTCTCTCGCTTTATTGCATGGTTGCAGTCGATGTATGCGATAGTGCATCATGACACATCGATGACAGACGGGCCCTCATCCTGATGATCGAATCTTGCGCCGGTATCGGATGTGCTTGTACAGGTGACAGATGGCTGCAAGGACGTGTTCAAGAACTACCGCCGCTGGGGCACAGCGGGGCGCATGCGTGAGACCCTTGCGGTAAGATGCAGCCCCCTCTCACAGCGTGCATACAGCACCAGAGTGAAACGGGCCATTTCAGCTAATCATAACGGCCTATGGCATCGCCAGGATACTCTCCACCAGCTGCTGCCAGATGATGCCCACGAGAGGTGCAAGGACATCGCATACGTTGCTGTGACACAGTATGCCCTGCCATGCCGACCCCGATTTTGTTTCAATGCATGAATACCTTCAATGCTCCCTGTGCCCCTTCTATGCCTCTATCCCCCTTCCTTATCCTCCTCTCCCTCCCCTGAAAGCATCATACTCAACCCTCTAGCGCTGGCCCTGCTCCAGTCTGGGTACACGTAATTTCAACACACACACACGCCCTGCATCACGCAACTGCAGGCTCATGCCATACCTCTCCAGCGAAGCCCTCACCGATTTCTCCTGCAAGAGAGACCTCATCGCGTCCCTGCTAACGTCCTGCCACATCCCGCTTTATTTCGACTCCTACATTGAAACGTTCTTCAGGAAGGGCCTGTACATGGATGGTGCGTGGTATTGCGAATGCAGCCAATACTCCGAGGCAGTGATTATCCTATGAGTAACACTGCTTTTGATGTGTCAACTGCACATGAGCAGCTAATTATCACAACCCCCAAAGTGTCAAATGAATGCTCAATCTTTTTTTCTGGCCACATGTTAGCGTTGAGGCAGCATATTGATATATTGGTATATCTGACCTGCAGGTTGCGTAGGGCAATTCCTGCCCGAGCCCCCAGGATGCCGCCACGTTGTCAAGGTAGAAACGTTCCCATTCTTACGGCACAATCCATAGCCAAACTGCCTGAACAGCATGTTAGCCCAGTAGCGCATCTCTGACCCTTCTGCATGAATCTCCTGCGCAGATATCTGCCATGCCCACCTCAGTTTGCTGCAAACATGCTAGGCCACAAGTGGGACATCGCCCCGGATGTATTCAATCCACTCAGCGGACTTACGCTGCCGCGATCTGTAAGTCACCCTCGCGGCACTCAGCAATTTCCCTCATTACCTGCTTGCTGGAGCGGCCTCATACAATGTGCAATTGCCCCGGCTGTTTTACTGAAACTTCTGTAATCAATTGTGTGTGCCTGACCCACACAGATTGTGCAGGCGCTGCTGCCAGTGAGCGACATGGAATTCGACGACTTGATTGGACAAGGGCGTGAGGACGCGTCGACATGGCTGCAGGGCAAGGGTCGTCTTATTTGAGCGGCAAGAAATGGTGAATCGGAGCATCAATTGGAGATGCCGTAGAGCCATACCCTGGCCATGCTGCAGGCATACCGCAGCTCACCACAACCCATACTTCCCTGTTAAAAGTACATATTTATCATCCGTTATATGCTTTAATACTATGGGGGGAGGGGGGTGCCTCCAGCTCTTATGCGGGCTTGGATGACTAGAATTATGGATAGTCAATTATAGCCCAATCTGATTGAACACGAGGTCTGCAGCAGACGAATGATTACTGCTGCGCACACATTCACGTGAAGTTATGTGATGAATTGATGTTGTTACAATTCCTGATTTTGTTCAGTGCGGATGCTGGTTCGAGACATTGATAATCAATTGCGCACGAGTCCCTAAATGCACCACGGGTAATACAGTGGACGACAGAGCGCAATATATATGCCTATTGTCAGTCCTTGGCCCCAACCCTGGCAAACTGATGGCGGCCCATTCAATTTTACGCGCGTGTACAGTTGGGATTGAGTTAAGCGTCGCCCACTTTGCCCACTCACTGTCTCCTGCTGCTAGCACAACAGCCGCGAATTGCCATCCTTGGGGTGTGGCATGAGAGACCGTGTGACCTTCTCACGGTGCATATTGCAAAAATGGGAGGAAGCTGTGACCCGGACTCGGTTTTGGTGCGCGGCGGTGGCCAGTTTTGGTTACGGGATAACGCATGATAATCTGGCATGCATGCACAAGCGACGCCGCGCTGTAAGACACAGGCTACCCGCGCTCGGTTTTAATTGCGGTGTCGCGCGGTTATCAGAAGAATCCTAGCGACTGACAAACTCTTGAGCATGCAAAACCGGTGGTCCGAAAGGAGATGCCCGAGTTATGAACGCGTCAAAAGCTTGCGTCAGGAGCAGCAGGACGGACTTCGTTTCCTTAATTGTCATGTGGCCATATCTCATGGACCTTCGACCACCCTCGAACCTCCACTTGCCTGGCTTGGGCGGGCGACGATTGACGATTGGTCGCTAGACCTGCTCGTAACATGCTACGGTACTCGATGCGAGAACCTACTGTGCTTGTAGCTAGCAGCAGTACAAAGCGCCATGTGCCGCATCCGCCGCGCTCCAGCACAACACATATTACTCCGTATCATCCGGTGCATTATGAAACCCAAATCAATCCTTCCAATACAATATATATGTGCGGAATGCAATAAATTTAATAAATTTGCTGTGCTGCGATTTTTGCAATCCGCGCGTTCCGGACTGGAACGATCTAAATCTGTGGTACCGTATTTTATTACGAGTATATAGCGCAACTATTATGGCAGTACCTCCTACGGCATACGACTACGAGCAGTCGAGTATAGGTATATAGTATGTTGCTGCTGCTGCTATTGTCCCGTACGGCGCGAACGCGCCGCCGCCATCGCGCTACAGCCATCATCTATCGTCATCTATCAAGCACTCGAGTAGCACGCTACCCTGGACCTCCTCGGTGACGTTTTCCCACCGCCTGACCGGACCTGACCAGACGTCAGAAAGACCGACGACGTCGCTCCCGCGGCGGGTAGCGGTCTCCGCGTTATATGAGCACTGCTATCGGCGTACAAGCAATCGGTCATGCAAAGCATATGATTCGGGGATCCTCGCACGCAAGCAAGGGCAAGGGTCCATACGGCGCCGTAGCACAGCCGGTGCGTTTTGTTTCCGCGTGTTTTGCCACCTGTGTTGCACGGACGCGCCGGCCCGGCCCGGCCTGGTCCAAAACACACGCCTGGATCTTCGTCAGCAACCGCCTTCATCCGTGCGGCAGTCAGCTTGGCCTCCTTATTTCACACTGGGAAGGTGTAGAGAGCTGCAACGGCTGTGTGGTCATCAGGTCTTTGGCTCGTTCGCCGCCGCCTGGAAAGGGTACTCGGCTAAATAACAATCTGCGCGACGGCCGTTTCGCTGACCCTGTGTATCTACTACGGGCACTACCGAGGGGGTGGCAGGTGCACCCATCGGGCGAGGGGGAAGTAAGAGCCTCGGATGCGCCTCTCCGAAAAGCTGACAGTCAAACGTCGTATCTGACTCGACCGCGCCGAGTCAAGCCAGACGGCGTCCGGGGCGTCGTGGGGCGCGGAGGCCGCGCTCGCGGCGAGCGTTGACTTTCTGCCTGCCCGCCCCCGACCACCGAGCCGACTGCACACAGGGTCGGGATTTGTCGAAGTGCGTCATGTCATGCAGTAGCTTTGTCCTCACCCAGACCGAATGGGGATTGTTGTTATTAGGGCTGGGTTCAAGATGTTTGTGTGTAGGCGGGCCCGGGGGGTCATTCCCTCTTCATGTGCTTCTCTCCGACGACTTATTTGCGGCCCGGGCTAGCTTGCCCCTGAGAGTTGGATGAACTGACCCCCTGTTGCCTCATCACCAGGAGAGGGAAGACGGGGCAGGGCGCAGCCAGCAGCGGCAGCCAGCAGAGCCTGTGTCGGCATGACGGGCAGCTATGCGACCATGCACAGGTCGCGCCCCCGCCAGAAGACCGGGGTGCGCACGCTGACAGCGCCGGTGGGCGATGATCCGCTCGGCAGCGGCCGGGCTAGCGGTGGCCGTCGTGTGGATAGCCGGGCAGAGGTGGCGCGCGCGCCCACGCCACCGCCAGCGCCACGCTCAGGCCGAGCCGAGCGGGAGGCTTCCGCCACCATTAGCCGCGTCTCCGCCGCCGTGCAGACGCCGATAGGTCACGGGGCGTGGTGCGGCCACGTAGACCGCGGGGACCCCACCCCACCAGCGGCAGACATGTCGGGCCTGGACCTGGGCGTATCAGCCAAGCATCCCCGGCTCACACTGCCCGTCAGCATGGAGTCGATGAGTAGCCCAGTGAGCAGCCAAGATGGCCTCATGTCGCCCTCTTTGCTGCAGCCCGCCTGCCAGCTTCCCTCCCCTGCGGCCAGCCAAACCGTCAGCCCCTCCACTTGGGGTGCCGCCTCTGGCGAATGCGCCGGCAGCCCCTTCATGCTCACGCCCGGGTCAGCTCATAGGGACAGCTCAGAAGCCTCCCGCATGACGGCACAGCTGGGTGAGCGAACGCCCAACCCGTGCACGTGATCGTTGCTTCAGTCTACCCACCGCGTATTCACGGCACTGACGTAGCAACCCGCCACCCCCTCCCCGCCAGAAGCCATCGAGGCGGAGTGCAAAAGGGTCGGGGAGCTTCTACAAACAGAGCGCGGCGCGCATCGCGAAACCTCGCTCCTGCTGAAGGAGATGGCCATACAGCATATGGACGAGCAGCGCCAAAAGGTGCGCCATCCCCACGCGCTAGTGCATGCCATCTGAACTGATGATGCATGGCAGGAGAACGCGCTGCGCTGGAGTCTCTAGGACACTTTTGTGAAATTGTCGTGGGATATCGGAGCACGCGGGTACTGGGTAAGAGGGGGGGGGGGGCTGTGGAGATGACGCCTGCCCTTCTGTGGTTGTACGATGCTGCAGCTGGACTTGAGGGAGCTCCTGCGCATCGAGCAAGCGGCGCGTTCTACCAAGCCCAGGGAGGCGGAGTCCATGCTGCAGGCGGAGGTGGAGCGGCGCAGTCAACTCTACCTCGACCTGCACCGCGAACACATGGCGCTGCAGCTGCAGATGGAATCGCAGCTAGGCGAGCGCGAGGCGCTGGCAGAGGCTCAGGCCACGGAGGTGGCGGACCTGCAGGTGCGCAGCCGGCGCTGTGGATGTGCCCCTGCCTTAGAATGATATACTGTGCAGTTGGGCTGTCCATGGGGGCGCCTCGAGCAGTCGCGCATAGGGACCTTCCATAGAGCATGTTGGTGATAACTTTCTCTGCCCCCCCCCCCCCCCTAGGACAAGCTTGTGTCGGAGGCACGGCGTACCAAGACTGCCGAGCGGGCTGCGGAGAGGGTCAAGGAGAAGCTCCAGGTGCGCATGTGCGTGGTGGGCTCAACCTTGCCCTGGCAGCTCGCGACCTCTGGGCTCACACAGTGCCTGCATGGCGTCCAGGTGGCGTACCGCGAGGTGGAGTGCAGCAAGCTGCGCGTCAGCGCGGTCGAGCAGGCTAAGGACGCGGCGCTGGAGCAGGCGCTCGCGGCGCGGACCGAGGCTGCCGCCGTGGGAGCAAGCAAGCAGGTTTTAAACCCGGCGAATCGCAATTGTGCTCAAGCAGAGCATGTCGGCGCTCCATCTGATGGTGTTGGTAGAGCAGCACATGGTTTGCCATCGCAGCGATGTAGCCATGGCTATCGCAGCTAATATCCACCCTCTGCTGTGTTTCGCTGTGAGCAGGAGCTTGCGCAGCAGCTCAGCGAGGCGCAGGAACTCCTGGCGCAGTGCCGCGCGGCAGATCGAGTCAGGTCCGAGGAGACGTCGACGGCTGCTGCTGCTGGAGCCGAGCTGCAGGCTGCACACGCGGTGCGCATCGAGCTGCTCACCGGCTGCCTGACTGGATTGCTTCTACGTCACTCGCACATGCGTGGCTCTGTGCACTCATACCATACCTAGGGACGTTTTAACATTATTGCTGTTGTCATTGGAACAGGAGCTGGAGGCGCTGAAGGTGTCATTGGCCGCAAAAGAGGACGAGGCGGCGAAGCTGGCTTCGGAGGTTCAGACAACCAGGCAGGAGATGGCAGAGCAGCTGGCTGTCCAGTCGGCGCAAGTGCAGGAGTCTACTGGCCAGGTGGGGATGACAGCAAACTCATAAGCCCTCCCCCCCCCCCCCCCCCCCCCCCCCCCCCCCCCCCCAAACCCCTTGCCACCGTCCCGCCGTACAAACTACCATACTACTAAATACGGTCCACGGGGCCCAAAAATAAATTGTCCGTCATCTTTGCGTCGAAATATTCGTGGTGTCTTCATGCTGTATTCTGAATTATTTCGCCGTTTTAATAGTGTTTCCTCTTCCTGGAGGGAGGGGAGGGGGATATTGATCCGCGGACCGTTCCTGTTTGTACGGTAGTCTAACATGGACGGATGTTATCGCAGGTGACTCAACTAGAGGCAGAGCTTTCGACGCTTCGGTCCCAGGCGCAGCTGCACGCAGACTCAGCGACCCAGCTGGGAGCCAGCCTGTCGGCGGCGCTGCTCGAAAACAGCGACCTTCAGGAGCAGCTCTCGGCGCTCTGGGCTGGCCACATGGATGCAGTGTCCAAGGGCAGCAGGCTGTCTGTTGTGGAGGCCTCACAGCAGGTGGGTCCCGCCACTGCATGCCTTCACTCTTCAGCAGCTCCCATACTCTCGGTCTGGCGCTGTCCAATTTTCCATCAGCAAAACCAGCTGCAAGTACGCACGACCGTGTTTCCATCGAGTTGTACCTGCCGCCCCATTTCTTTCGAGTGCCGACGCGGTGATACGAGCACTGCGAATAAGAGGCTGCCCTGCTTGCCAGAGGTCGCTATTCATAGAAATGTTCTCATACGTTGCCTGCAAGCCCGAGTTGAGGCTCGTGATCAAGGCTCTGATAAGTGCATCGTCAACCGTTGTAGTGCAGAGGGAAAGGATCAGCTGCTATTCCGGTTTCGCGGGTAAAGCGTGCAGCTGACTGGAATGTAGCTAGTCCCTTGGCTGCCTGTGCTGGCCTCATGCGTTCGGCGTTTATGTGCAGGCGAGTTGCACGCTCCGAAAACAATCCAAATTCCTTAGCACATTATGGCGTCTTATCTCACTCGATGTCGGCTCACCAACCTGCACAATTATTGGGCGTCGTCATACAGTAGTTCGATAAAAGTAATTTCATTAGCGGCAGTACAACACAGTTCCGACATTTCGACGACCACGGTGTCGAGAGTCGCATGGCCTTCCATGGTCACCTACATTGATGCGAATTTGGTCTTGTGACCAGCGTTTCGTAAGGTGTGCATCAGGCAGCAAAGCCCGCATTGCAATCAGTTGTGGGATCCTGATTAGAAACATCGCGCTTTGTTTCGCCGCGCAGACCTGCAACGAGACGCTCGAGTCTCCAATGCCACATGCCGCCATCCAGAGCCCCTCGACGGACGCTGGGAGCGTGGCTGAATTCTGCACGCCTGCCTCGGCGGCGATCACTACCTGCGCGTTCCACACGCCATGGACCCAGGTGACACCCAATCCGACCTTCAGCGGCGAGCGGTATGAGGGCGGCCACAGCGGCGGCATCGCGCGTGCACCCAGCCCCAAGAAGGACGAGGCGGCGTCGGATGAGTTGCCGTGGCGGGAGCTTCAGGTGGAGGTTGCAGCGCATGCGGATGCCACGGATCTCTTTGCGAGCCTCTCGGAGCAGCTTGCCGAGTTGAGGTGCGCTGATATCATGCCTGGCTGCATGTCACGCACTGACCCGCATCGACGACGTCCCATCCCCCTTCTCGATCTGCCCTGTATTTCCCACTTTCCAACTAACGTTGGCATTTCCCAGGCAATTATTAGTTTACGAGTGACAGTTCCGACCTGACCCTCTTTGCATGGCAGGGATGTGGAGGAGAAGCTGCTGGCGGAACGTGATGCTCGACGCGAAGCTCAGGAGGCCCGCCTAGCGGTCATCGCCGAGCTTGAGGCCGTCAACGACGCGCGGGCTGAGGCGCAAGCACAGCTCAGCGTGCTCCACAGCGACAACGCGCAGCTGACTGCACGCGTGGAGGCCGCGAACACTGAGCTGGCGGCCTTGCGTGCCGACGCTGACGAGACGGCGGCCGTGGCCGCACGCGCCGTTGCCGAGGCGGCGCGCTTGGCTGCCAGCGTGTCAGAGTTGCAGGCGGAGGCTGCTCCCGCGCTGCGCCAGCTAGGTGACCGGCTGTCGGAGGCGCTCGAGCAAGCTCGTGTGGCCGAGACGGAGGCCGATGCCATGCGCGCGGCGATAGCGGACGCCGAGGAGACGCAGCGAAGGGCGACCGAGGAGGCCACTCGACTGGCGGCGAGCCTTGACAAGACGGAGAGCACGCTGCGCAGCGCGCTGGACGCCGGGCTGTCGCTGCGGTCCGAGCTGGACGCAGCGAGCGCTGAGGTCGAGCGCTTGTCGGAGCGTTACTCCTCACTGCAGGACAAGTGGACTGCCAGCGGTGACCGCGTCGAGGCGGCCGAGGCGGAAGCGAAACGCGCTGGGGAGCTGGCGGCAGACACCGAAGCCAAGCTGGCCGCCGAGAGCGCTGCTTCCTCGCGACTCCGCGAGGAACTTGTCGCGACTGAAGCGGGCATAGCCGACAAGATGTTGGAGCTGGAGGGCTCGGCGGCAGCGATGGGGCGGCAAAAGGCCGCGCTGGAGGAGCGGCTGGCGAGCCTGAAGGCCGCCGTGGAGGCAAAGGAGGCCGAGTTTTCGGAAGCTGCCGCCAAGCGTACCGCACTACGCGAGCGGCTGCGAGAGGCCGAGAGCGCTCTCGCGACGGAGTCTGCTGCGCGAGCGAACACCAAGGCCACGCTGAAGGAGACGCTGGCCGCGATGAGGGCGCAGCAGGGTGCGGTGGAAGAGCAGGCGGGCGCGATGGCGATGGCGGAGGAGGTAATGCCGCCTGATTGCCACTTCCCGCTGACGGCTGGCGCCTGTGCATAGTTATACTTTTCTCACCAGTATTGTACCTCTTGCACCACGCCCCGAAGCAGACAATCAAACACATTACGTCGCGTGCTTACTTCTGCCAATCGACATGATTGGCTGGCGCGTTGCTTTTCGTTTGACATTGTCTGCCATGGTATGGCGATACAGGTGATGGCGCGCCGCGATGCGGCGTTGGCGGAGGAGCGAGGCGCGCGCCGTGCGGTGGAGCTGCGGCTGCGTGCGCTGCAGGGGCTGGTAGACAAGGCGGAGGCCGCAACCAAGGCCTCGCTAGTTGTAGACGCGAAGCAGGTGGCGGTGCTGCAGTCTGCGGTGGCGACCTCCGAGGCGCGGAGGGCCGAGCTGCAGGAGCAGGTGCGCTGTGGTGGGCCTTACAGTGCACCATCCGGGGGCACTGTCAATGGCGCAAGTAATCCCGCTGTCCCGGGGGCGAAAACAAAAACAGACATCTTGCTCGCCGCTATCCAGGGCGGGTCTGCGGCTGACAGTCGGTGTCTGTGGAATGTTGCTGCAGGTGGAGAGCATGACGGAGGCCATCGCGGACGCCGGCGAGGCGGCCGGGGAGATGATGGAGGAGGTACGCCGGCAGGTGCACGCCGCAGAGCGCGAGGGCGGCGTCCTGCGGGGCAAGCTCAGCGAGGCGGAGGCAGCGCTGTCCGCGGAGCGCGGCGCCGTGGCGGCGCTGCAGGCCAGCGTGGACAGCCTGCGCGCGGAGGTGGCGAGCTATGAGGCGCGGTGCGGATCTCTGGCGTCCGAGGCTCGGGAGGCAGCAGAGGGGCTGGCGGCAGCAGAGGCGGCGCTGGCAGCCGAGAGGGAGGCCGCGCTGTTGTTGCGCGAGCAGCTTGTCACGGCTGAAGGCAACGCGACTGCAGCAACGGAGCAGTTAGCGGCGGCGGAGGAGAGGAGCCGCCAGTCTCTGTCAGAGCGCATAGCGGCGGCAGAGGCGCTGGCATCATCCGAGGCGGCGCTGGCGGCGGAGAGAGAGGCGGCGCGGTCCCTGGCAGACCGGGTGTCCGCTGTGGAGAGCGAGGTGAAGGCGGCAGCGGAGGCGCTGACATCTGCGGAAGCGGCGCTGGCTGCGGAGAAGGCGGCATCGCAGTCCCTGGCGGAGCGCACTGCCATGCTTGAGGGCCAGGCGCAGGCGGCAGCGGAGGCGCTGGCGGCAGCTGAGGCCGTGCACGCAGCAGAGAGGGAGGCGGCGCGGTCCCTGGCAGAGCGGATGGCTGCCATGGAGGGCGAGGCGGAAGCGGCGACCGTGGCGATGGCGGCAGCAGAGGCGGCGTCCCAGGCCCTGGCGGAGCGCGCTGTGGCAGCGGAGGCCCAGGCGGAGACTGCGACCGAGAAGCTGGCGTCGGCGGAGGCAGCGCTGGCGGCAGAGAAGGAAGCCACTGCGTCGTTGGCTGAGCGGATGGCGGCAGTGGAGTGTGAGCTGAAGCACAGGGCGGAGCAGCTGGAGGCGGCGGAGGGCGAGGCGGCGGAGGCGGTCAGTAAGCTGGTGTCTGTGGAGGCGGCGCTGGCAGCCGAGAAGGAGGCCGCGCTATCGTTGCGCGAGCAGCTTGTCACGACTGAAGGCCACGCGACTGCAGCGGCGGAGCAGTTAGCGGCGGCGGAGGAGAGGAGCCGCCAGTCCCTGTCAGAGCGCATAGCGGCGGTGGAGGCGCTGGCAACTGCGGAGGCGGCGCTGGCGGCGGAGAGAGAGGCGGCGCGGTCCCTGGCAGACCGGGTGTCCGCTGTGGAGAACGAGGTAAAGGCAGCAGCGGAGGCGCTGGCATCTGCAGAAGCGGCGCTGGCTGCGGAGAAGGCGGCATCGCAGTCCCTGGCGGAGCGCACTGCCGTGCTTGAGGGCGAGGCGGAGGCGGCAGCGGCGGCGCTGGCGGCAGCTGAAGCCGTGCACGCAGCAGAGAGGGAGGCGGCGCAGTCCTTGGTGAAGCGGATGGCTGCTGTTGAGCGCGAGTTACAGGCGGCGACCGTGGCGATGGCGGCAGCAGAGGCGGCGCAGGATGCGGCGTCCCAGGCCCTGGCGGAGCGCGCTGCGGCAGCGGAGGGCCAGGCGGAGGCTGCGGCCGAGAAGCTGACGGAGGTGGAGGCGGCGCTGGCGGCAGAGAAAGAAGCCGCTGCATCGGTGGCCGAGAAGCTGGCGGCGGCAGAGGCGGCGCTGGCCGCCGAGCGCGAGGGGTCGTCGAGCCTTGCGGGCCAAGTGGAGTCGTTGGAGCGCGAGGCGCAGGAGCTGGCCGGGCGCCTGGAGGAGAAGGACGCGGCGGCGGTCGCGGAGAGGGGCAGCGTGAGGCGCCTGGCGGAGCGGGCGGCGGAGATGGAGGCCGCGGTGGAGGCGCTGCGTGCGGCGTGTGGCGGGGTGGAGGGGGTGCTGGGCGGCGGCGACGCGGCGGCGGCCTCGCTGCTTCGCGAGGCGTCTGTCCTGGCGGAGCACTGCGCCTCCCAGGAGGGCCTGCTGGGCGAGGCGGCCGCGGCCGTGGAGACGCAGCGCGCCACGGTGGCCCGCTGCCAGGCCTCTGTGGCGCGCGCGGAAGCGGCGGCCTCGGCGGAGGCGGGCGCGCGATCGGAGGCGGAGGGCGCGATGGCGGGGCTGCGGGCGCAGTGCGGTGCGCTGGAGGCGGCGCTGCGGCAGAGGGACGGCGCGCTGGCGGAGCTCGGCAGCGAGGCGGCGCGGCGCGAGGAGCGCGCGGAGAAGCGGGCGCGCCGCCTGGGTGAGCAGCTAGCGGAGACGGCGGACCGCTGCGCTGTGCTCGAGGAGCTGCTGCGGGGAAGCAACCGGGAGCTGGCGGCCGCGACGGAGGCTGCGGCGGGTCTGCAGGAGCGCTGCGCCACGCTGTCTGCGGAGCTAGAGGGCGAGCGGGAGTCGAAGGCGGACATGCAGCTGCGGCATGGGGACGTGGCGGCGCGGGTGGCTGCGCTGGAAGATGCCGAGGCGGAGCTGGAGAGGCGCTGCGCTGATGCCGAGGCGGAGCTGAGCATTGAGCGGGAGGCCAGGGCGACCGCCGAGCATCGCGGCGCCGCTGTAGCGGCGGAGCTGGCGGCAAAGGTGGCGGAGGTCGAGGGGCTGATGGAGGCCAGGGCGGCGCAGGAGGAGCGCTGCTCGTCGCTGGCGGCGGAGGTGGCCGCCAAGAGTGCGGCGCTGGAGGATGCCGAGGCGGCGCTGCAGCGGGCCGCGGACTTCCGGGCCGGTCTGGCAGAGGAGCTGGCGGAGCTGGAGGAGCGCCATGCAGAGGTAACGGGGAACATGGACCGGCGCACAGCGGAGCTGGCGACTGCGCAGCATGCCAACGGCGAGCTGGAGGAGCGCTGCGCTGAGCTGACTAGCGCCCCGGCGGAGAGAACCTGCAGCCTTGACGGGTGCGCCAGGGCGCAGGCGGAGCTGGAGGAGCGCTGCGCTGAGCTGACGGCGGAGCTTCGGGCCGAGGCGTCGGAGGCGGAGGGCGTGCGCAGGGCCAAGGCGGATGCGGAGGAGCGCTGCGTCGAGTTGGCGGCGGAGCTGGAGGGTGTTCGTGAGACAGCGGCGAGCCTGGATGCCCGCTGCGCTGAGCTGGCAGAGGATCTGGAGCGCGCGAGGCAGGACAATGTCGCCGCGGAGCAGCGCAGCGACGATTTGGCGGCGGAGTTGGAGGCCAAGGCGCGCGAGCTGGCTGCGTCGAATGAGGGCACCGTTGCGCTGGAGGCCGAGCTGACGCAGCGGGCGGCGGAGCTGGAGAGCTTGCGTGCTGAGCTGGAGGCATCGGAGCAGCGGA